>JAHZND010005676.1:0-18493 GCA_027744115.1 Acrocyrtus sp. NNG-2020
CTCAAGATGGAAAAAAACTACTTAATTGTTGGGTTTTTTGAACCGCTGAACAAAATAAATTTTGAGAAATTTGCAGACAGTTTAGGTAACACATAAAATACCTATTAATTCGACTGACCATCTGCGCCATCTGAGAAATTTAGCTGAAAGCTATCTTATATATACTAATTAGCCAATAAACTAACAAAATTACAACTTGAAAATCTTGTAAAAAAGTGCGCTCCACATTATCACAAATTACAATGAATATACGTGCTCATTGCTTACCCAACTTCGATTTTTTCTTATTATGAAGGGGAAGAAAGCACTGGTCAAATTTTTGGGACACTTATTACTCCAAAATCCACTTTCGTAAGCTCTCAAAGTTTACATCTACTCCTTTTTTGGTAGTAATAAGTAAACAAGCGCTTGAAAAAAAAATTTCCTAGTAATTGAATTTACAAGTTTCCTTTTTCTCTTTTCTCTTCTATGCTCCCTCAACTACCAATCTTTTCTCCCTTTTTTTCCCTAGTCCATCCAAAAAGCTTTAAGTGCCTCTGAACTGACCAAATAAAAAAAACTTTTCATCATATCTTTAAAAATCATCGAAAAGTAAACTACTCCAAGAATAAACTGCCAGAAGGGGAAAAAAGGCTCCCTGCTACTTTGCTACTTCTATGTCTTCCTCCATTTTCAATTGGTTTCTGTTATTGAAAAAAATTCTGCTACTACAGTTTTTACCATTTCGAACAAGAAGGGAAATGGTTTTTTCTATCATCAGCATAGTCTTATACGAACACTTTTATCATATTATTACATAAAAATACTGTTACATCAAATTCCATTTTCGTTACTACTTTGCACTTACGAGAGGCATACGTGTAAACCAATAAGCGATATTTTTTAGCGTGTGGTCCAGCCAAAAAATATATAAAGGGAGAGTACAAAGATCCCTTCACTTTTCCTCCTTCCGTCCGGAGGCACACACAAACACGCTTGTTGCCCCAGTCCAGTTTAGCAGTCAGTAGTGGAAAAGTGAAGCCCCAAAAATACTCTCACTTCCATACATTTATTGAACATCTTTCCTCATTGTGGTATCATACATGTCACCATAAATATATCTTAACTTAAAGATACAGATTATAGAGTGGAAAAAACAAGGAGGCGAGCCTAACCGTTCACTAAAGAAAAAAAAATTCCATCATATGAAACGCTTTATATAGCTACATTGAAGCTATTTACCGATATTTTCCCCAAAACTAAAACTTTTTTTTCTCGCTCTCTCTCTTCAGAAGATGAAGAAAATTGGAATAAAAGCATTTTAGGATTTTTGTGAGAGGACTATTTTTTGGAACCTCCTCCTAAGTATGTCATTACTGTATAAGTGGAGTAGAAAAAGAGGAGAAAGTGTATGAGAAAATTGTCTTAAAATGGCTTTTTTAGTCTATGGCTCCTCCAGGCCAACAGCTGGCAGTAGGCAACTGGTTAGTTGCTCGGTGTGAGTGAAGAAAAAAAATCATCCTTTTTTCTCCTGACAAAAAATATATTTTTACAGACTCAATTGGAATTTCTTTTTTTTCTGTTTTTACTAGAATCCATTTGAATTACAGGAAGCTATCTTTGTGCCTAAAAAGGGACAGTTTCATCAATATAGTCAATGCACAAACGGAATCCTATTTTCTCAGAGAAGGTGACCGGACCATCCATTATTATTATGAAAAAATATTTCTCACTGTCGCCTATTTTTGTAGTGATAGTGGGAGCATGAGTAAAAATGAAAATCTCTGACACTCAATGATTTCGTTTTTTTGCCGAAGGCATCCTCATATAAAAAACGAACCTACTCAGTTTTGACTTTTTTCTTTTGTGTGAGCGCTCAACTGCTACTTAGCGATAGGCAATTTGGCTGATTGTGTAAGCTCAATCTTTTAAAATAACTCCTAGTGGGGGAATTGGTTCATTTATTTGCGAGCAGAAAATGCTTATCTTTTTCTCTCCGAGTGGGGAAAAGGTTATTATTCAATTCAAACAAATCGGATGCCAACAGGGATATCCTATTGCACTGGGAGTGTAATGAGACAATCAGTTGTAGCCAGCTCAAAGATTTTCATTTTTTGATTCCCTCACATTTATTTCGGTGGTATATATACCTCTAAAATAAAATTTATTTATATACTCCACTCTCGTACAGAATGGTGGCGGGTCACGGTCGATTCCTCACTCTTTCTCCTTAACTTAAGCCATTTATACATTTTTTTGTTCCTGACGCTGACTGTAACCTCCTCCATGATACGTAGCACAAGTATAAAAAATACGACAAGAAAAATAACGGATATTCCAATCACTAGTAAAAAAAGAGAGAAAGTCATGACAAGAGCCAATAAGGATCAAATCCAAGTCGTTCCCTTTACTGCTCAACTCCCAATGTTACATAGTCAACTCGAAAAAAATATTCCTTGTCTTTTTTTCGGAAAATTGTACTATTATTATAGCCATAATGGTATTAGTTGAGCTGAAGAAAGCGGAGAGTCAAAGTGAGCGATAGAAAATAAAAGTATTTTTTTGAAAGTAGATATATGCCCTTTTTAGGAAAACCGGGGAAGAAAAGGGAAATGCGGCAGATTTATTGATGAAATTCCTTTCGGAATTCGAATAATATTTTCACAGACAAGAACAAAAATGGAAAGAGAGGAGAGAGAAAAAAGGAGAAAAAATATCCCGTTCTAGCTCTTTCTCTGACTTTAGTGGATGGATGAAGCTGAGCTAGCTTTTATTTTCCTTCCTATTTTTTCTTCTTGCTATTTGTACGAGATGAAACTGGAATGATATAAAAAGAGCTCAATCATGTATACATGGATAATAATATAGGAAAATGTCAGGAGTCCTCCTCAAGAATCCGGCAACTATTTTTTTTCCTACTCCAAGAAAATAAAGCTATGTGAAATGGTAGACCTTTTACGAGAAGAGAGGCTCAGATTCAGGTTGTAGTAATGTATGTAATATTAATCGCACATAGAGTGTCGAAGTAAACGGAGACCCATGAGCGAAAAAAAAATATTTCTACGTGTCTAAATATTAACTAGAAATGGAAAGCATTTCACTTCACACACAATATTATCCTAGAAAGGGATTGCGATTGCGATTCTCTTTTTCCTCTGAAAAAAAGAATCTCTCATCTTGTATATATCAAAGTAAAATGCTGTGGAAAAATGGGGAATGAAATGAGAGGGAAATGTATTTCATGATGACGGCAGCAGCATCCATAGCTATCCAGTGCCGGCATCAGAAAAATAGCGGGAGCGCAATTTTCTCCGGTTACTTCCTATTCCAGGAAAAAAAGGAAGAAAAAAATCTGAAATGCTTTGGATTTCATTCTTATTCATTTTCTCATTCTCTTTCGTAAACCAAGAATCCTTGAAGAAAAAAAAGTAATATGAAGTGGGCAAGCATAGGACCAAGGAAGAAGACAAGAAAAGGAATAAAAAGAGAATTTCGGAAATCCTTTTATTCTTTACAATTGCATTTTTCTAACATTCCGCCTAAATCCAAGAGAAAGTAGGAAAGAGGAGAGAGGGAAGAAAATTTTCTTCGAGAAAACATTGTTTTTTTCTTCTCTTCTTCAAGATATTTGGAAAAAAAGGAAGAAGAATGTATAAGTATATTATGACATCTGACTTTTCCCATTTTCCTGGAATAAATTGGAAGTGGAAAGTGGAAGGAGGATGAAAGGCTTGTGTGGATGTTGGTTTGCTGACGCTAGTCGAAAAAATGCCGTTCCCGCTCTCCTCTCCTAGCAGAATACTGATGCCACTTTCAACTTGATAACTTTACGGAAATCCAATATAGAATAAACATTAGCTAGCTACTTTCAAATGAATCTTTTCAATCTATTTACTTATCCATTTGAATCTATTAAAATGTATGTTAATATGGAACGAGATGCACTCCAATCCTATAGACGTTCTATATTTGCCAAACGGCAAACAGCCCCGGAAAAAAATATTTCAGAGCACAGATTATCTTTAAAATAACCAAACTTGTTCAGTGAACCTTTGCAGTCCCTATCGGCATAATAGGTTAAAATACATACCTAGGTATAAATGTATAGACCCTGACTGATATGATTTTTCTATTATTTTTTTTCGAAGGAATAAACCGATCGCCAGAAACTGGCTTATTTCTTTTTCAAAAAAGCACAGTCAAGTCAGAAAAAGGCATTTGAGCAGTCACTTCTTGGCATGGAATACGAAATGAATGGCGGATATGGAGAAAACACTTTTTATTACGTCTCTTCCTCTCCAATCTCCCATCTTTTTTTAACTTGACTTTCAGATTCGCAACCATAATCCCAACTAACTGCCTAACCACGGAAAACATTAAGGCATACATAAAAGGAGCTGGAGGACAGTGGCTATGTGGACAAAAATAGTGGTACCTATCTGTACTCCATAAGAACCGGGGAGGAAAGGAGCAACGACGATCATCATCATCATCGCCATCATCATTTTGGTAGCGGTAGCAAGAAGAAGAATATATAGTGGAATGGTATTTGATGTTACTACTATTTTCGTATGGTAATCTATTTGAATTACATGCGAATAGAATGGGATGCGCTCAATAAAGCTTTTCTTTAATGGGATGACTCCTACAGTGAGAGAGCTCAGAGGAAGGAATAAATAGCCCCATTTGAATTTTTTCGTGGAATAAAATATTTTTTTGAAAGTGGAATGCCTTAAAAAATAGAACCGGGGAGAAGGAATTTTTCTCTAGCTGAATATATTTATGTTGATTGGTATTAAAGGAAAAGCTTGGAGGAATATCAGAAGAAAAAACTGGAAGTATAGGAATGAGCTTAAAAGTGATCTCTGCTATGGTACATTAGAAAAGCCTGCAGTGGGCAATTCGAAATATAAAAATCCTGTCCCTTACCAAAGTTCTACACTTTTCTCTTTGCCCCATAAAGAGCATCCTGTGTATTCACCCACCCTACAACTGAAATATTTTTTAACGGTGTAATATGAAAAAAATTTAGTTAACTAGAGTTTTACTTGGAAGGTGATGCAGAATGCAGGAGGATCTGCCCGTCTAGAAAAAACAAAAACTTATCATTTCCTTTATCTCCTAGTTAATGCAACATGTCCCCTGAACTGTTTTATTGAATTTATTAGCAGACTGAAGAGTTTCCAACTGAATTACACCGAAAAATACAGAAATAGCTCAACCTCACCAGTTATTCTTTTCTCATGGTCGACAACGTATTAAATTAAAAGAAAACTAAAATAACAGTTAGGTAAACATCCCATCATCCCCGAACAAAACATGTACGCTTTCCACTCTACTTAGGTATGAATCCTGTGAAACCAAGCTCCCACTTGAGTGCTTCACAGATATAATTTCTGGAAGCGGGAGAGATGGCAGAAGTTACATTCAGACTACTGAATACAAAAAAACTTTACTAGATACATTATATTCTCTTGTTGAATTAAGAGAGTTTCCAATTGAATCTATTTACGATCTCTGTTGTTTTTCTATATATTTTTTATTTTCTCCCTCATGAAAAAATAATTTTTTTTGGAAGAGTTAAAGTAATACTGCGTACTGTGAAATGGATGTGTGCAGACATGTACCTGGAAAAAGAGTATCTCTTTTCACTACTCTGGATTCCATTTCCCAGTCCATTTTCTGCATTTCCTTCACGTATAATATTTTTTTTATTGAAGTATTGAACTGATACATTTTTTAAGGGTTTTTAGTTTCGTTCCGAAAAAAATACTAAAAACAAAAGGTGTATTATGATATGATCAACATCATATTATTATCCCCTTTAAAGTTTTCCAGTATGTAATTCAGTTTACTTTTGTTTATTTAGTTTTAGATAATAAACTGGACTCATGTTTCCATTTCCCATCATCATCATCTTATAAATGTCCCTAGGCTCCTTCACGTACTGGGATTGTTAGAAGGAGCGGAAGTACTTGTTGGATAATGCTATAACCTAAGAGTATAGTATTGAGAGGGGAAAAATGAGAAGTAAAATTTTCTCCTCTTTCATTCTCTCTCTTCCTTTTTCCTCTCTCTTTGCTTACTTTGTCATCGAGTTTTTTTTCACTTTGTTTTCACAATCACGAACGAATGGACTAATATAATAAATGTAGATGGAGATGATCGTAATGGAACATCTTTGCTCTGTGCCCTGTGCTCTGCGTGGAAGTTTTGATGTTGATACTATATGGCTATGGCTTTCTGCTTCAAAACTAGGAAAGAAATTGTGTGCAAGGAAAAGGGTTACATTATTAATGGAACATAATATAAATGCAACAATAATAATGATGATAGAATCAACAAATCGTAATTTGATTGAGCTTGGGCAAACTTGATTTTGAGAAGAGCCGTGCCGTTTTTTGTATTTTTGCGCATTTATATCACCACTGCTGGGAAATGTCTAGTACTTTGCCAGCGTCCTTCTTTTGATAGGTGGGCATAGTAGTCCACGAGTTTGCTTTGTACTCTGTACCCGTTGTGAAAAGCTAGTCCGAATCTTTTTTTATATTTATTCTGGGGATCTTGTCGTGGAATACATACTCCACTTGAGATAGATTGTGCAGTGATTGTTTACTTTTATTTTGAGACTATTTTGAGACATGGGAAAATGGAAATAACAACAGAAGTTGGGGCTCTTCAGATAGACTCTATTTTTATGTGAGAGTTGTTTAGTAAAAAAATTGAATTGAAATTCAAATGTCAAACAACTGCTTTTTCTGAAAAAAATGCTACGTATGATTTGGTAGTTTACCTTGGTCTGGAATTGCAATTTTTCCCGTCTGAATGGACTAATATCATTAAAGCTTTATTACAGTAATTGTCCTTGAAAGACTAATGTCACTGATCAGATAAGAACTCGAAGAATTTTAACCTTCTCTACGTTCCTAGTACTTTTATACTCAACAAGGATCTCCCAAAAAATTGACCATTTTGTAATTGACTTTTCGCGTAACAGCCGTACAGAGGTATTACCTAGTTCATAGCAGCAATTTAAAGTTTTGATGGATCTCATTTAGGTATATTTAAATTTTATCCATAACTATTTCACCAAAAAAATCCGAGTTTTTTCACAGCCAGAAAAAAAGTAGTGAGCCAATGTCTACATCATCTTTCAGCTTTTTATTTCCTTGCTATCCCAGTAAACTCGTAAAATGATGATTGTGATGGCCCAAGTTTTTATTGAAAAAAGTGCTTACTAGTAGAAATCACTTTTCAGAGGTATAATTTTATTATCATTTTCCTAACTCGATCTACTCTCCATTTTTCTGAAAATGTCATTGAATCTTACAGTCTTATTTCAAGAATTGTCCACTGACCATTCCAAAAAATATTTTCTCAACTTTTTTTCTTCAGTCAGTGCATTGCAGTAAGGTATATGCTAAAGCTCTCACAATGGCTCGTCTACCTCTGCAACTTTTTTTCCTTTAACTTTTCATACATTATTCTCATTGCTATTACTTTGCTCACGCAAAGGAAAGAATAACAAAAGAGAAAAAAAACTTTTTTTGTGAATAAACGTAGGAAGAACAGGAAGAGAAAGCATACAGATAAATTCATGATGGGTTTACACAAAAAAAGTCTACAAAGTGAACGATTTTGACAAAAGGATTTTCCTTTTTTAAGATATTTATACTTACTCCTACTTCTTTCTTTTGGGAAGAATAAGAAATTTTTTTTTGAAGGGGAAGAATGATGAAGAAATCGAGAAATTGAATAGAACTGATTCCACTTAAACCTCATCCAACTGTTGTAAGTTCAGTGCTTGCAGTTCTACTTATGCTTATAGGCAATTTTTTTTAAAGATAGGCAGTTTTCTTTGAAAATTACTTAAATAAAACTGTTGGCTAAGCTAAGTTAGCTTATCCCATTCTAGGAAGGGGAAAAAAGTTGAATCCATTTTTTACTGATATTGATGTTGTAAGCAGACAGTCATAATATCGTTTCGAGGATAAAGTTTAGTGATAGTGGTGGAAATAAATGAATAAAAAAGAGGCTTTTTATTCCAATTTTGCAACTTTAGCATGAAACTCGAAGAAATTGGGAGTTGAGAATGGGAATTCCAAAAATAGTAATAATAAGATGGGGGAAAGGAGGACGAAAAAAAAAGATTTATTGGGAGCTGCTATCCTTTCTTTTGGTTGGATAGCTGGCTTTACACAAAAAAAAGTTTTTTCGTGGTTATTCAAAAGGACGCAGCTGAGAAACGATAAGATTTTCTTAAATAGATGTTAACTTTGCAAGATCCTTTCATTCAAGGGAACGTCCATATCAATTTCAATTTATTCTATAGAAGACTTTTCTTATCAGCCACACGTGATATTAAATTATATAGTAATTCTGCAAAATTTATCGTTTTAAAGACACTCAAGTAGGCAAGATATGGCTTTAGCACTTAAGTTGCGAACTGCACAGAAGCAAAATGCAATAGCCTACTGCTTACAGGCTACATATTGAAGTTGTACTTTAAAGCTTTTAATAACCAACTGCGTATTCGTAAGCGAGTAAAAATGTGCACGAACCTCAGGATATATTTCTTTCACTTAAAAGTTGACAAATGCCAATTTCACACAAAGTTTTATAAATTCACTTGCCACTGAACAGTTTCAAAAAGTTATAACGAAACGTTACAAAGACGAAGCTGTAGATGAAGCTCTGCCTGAATATAATTAATTAATTATGCACAATAATTTAACAAAAGGAAGTTTATTTAATTCAGGTAAGTATTGTTATTAAGGAGAACTTGATTTAACAGCTGAGCAGAAATTATCAGTCAGATCACAACTTGAGCATTCTTTAAACTGAGGACAATTTCTTAGAATAAATACAAGCCAGCTATTTCTATAAAATAAATGCATGGAAGGAATATCCGGCTAAGAGTTTTACAGAAGAGTATAGAAAAAATATTACGAGTGAGAATTTTCTATGTGAAATTTTAAAATTACAAGGTTAAAGCATACATACAATGTCCATTCTAGTTGATGGATGATTTGATAGCAGAGTAATCCTTTCGATATCTGTTTTTATTGTCAGTCAAAAAAGATAAATCGATTTCCTCAAATTTGGAAAATCCTGGGAAAATTGTAAATGTCAAGCAGACTGGTGCACAAGCAATACAGGCATTGACGTAAAATGTGCTTTATGTTTTGCTCATTCATTGCTTTAAAAAAATAAAATGTTTGAAATCCTTTGAGTCCAACCCTTAACTTTTGTAAGTAGAAAATGTTAAATTTGCTTTTTTATTGTTAATAACACCAAAAGCAGTATTGCCTACAAATATTTATGCGTGGTTAAGAATTTTTTTGGGGTAAAACTCAACTTTTCCCCAAATTCGGAAAAAGAAGCTCTTTTTGTGCCCAGTATCGTTCAACTTTGTATCGCTGCACCCCTATACCAATGCAAAGGTTGGAAAGGTGCTAAAAGGGGAATGTTTTTTTCTTTTGTGCATCACCCCCTTTCTTTAATATTTTTGGGGTGCTCATACGGGATTCTTTACAAATCTCATAGGTTAGCTCAACACTGTTGAATGCACAACCCTGACTCATTACAATGTGGCAACAAGTTTTCATACGTAATTTGAATAGCACACAGTCTCAGTCCCAAAAGGAGTAAAAAGTTTCCCCAAATACGAAAAGCTTTACTTCCACTGAATGATTACATTTATTTGGTGACAATCCGTATATTTCTGTAGGGTTAATTTAGAGATTTGCATGAGATCAAAAGGAAATTTTGTGGAAGGGTTTCATGATGACAATGTCTTGTAACGAGGTTTTCACTCTCTGGCCTTCTCTTTCGTACATAGAATCCGTAAAAAATGCTGGCTGGCACAACTGCAAAAGAAGCCAACTCAGAATGATCTTTTTGTATTTTTACCCCATTTTTCGTCATGGGAAAGGGGTAAAAATCCCCATTCCTTAAAAAAATCAGTATCATTTCATTCATATTATCCCGAAAAAAACTCAACTTCACTACCCCACCCATGAAGTAGCTCCAACTTCACTACTTTATTCGGGTAGCATTGCAAATGGCATTCCTTTTAGCGAAGAAATAGGATAAAGAATTTATGCTTTGTATCAGCAGTCCGTCAGCTTTCTTCTATTATTGAGAAGTTTCTCGCTTAAACTTTTTCCACTCGCATTTTTATTTGAGGAATCCTCACAAAGTGGAGTTTTTTTTCTCATTTAAAAATCCAAATGGCGTCATTTGACTTTCTTTTATTTAACAAGTACTCACTTTCCATTCAGAGCGACTAGCAGCACTTTGCTATCCTTCTTGGGATAAAATGATAAAAGGGTTCCTCTCATGTTTTTTTATCTATTCCCATATGGATTTGAAACTTTGTCAAAAGCGTGGAATCCTAAATATTTCAGCAAGAGTTGAGAGAAAACTTCAAAAGGCAGACATGAAAGTGAGCATATGCATCAAAGACATTTACTTCATTCCTCTTTCTACTCCTTTCCTTAATTCCAAAATGAACGAATGTATGCCTATGCAAGCAAACGAAAAAGGAATGAACTATAAATTCAAACAATCCTGGAATTGCGGACTCAAGAAAAAAAAAGAAAATTTGACTTGGACTAAGAATGTAATTGGATTCTGCACTTTTACCTCAAAACTTCAACTTACTCTCTGCTCTTTAATTTTACGTATTTCTGTTTGAATTGGAATGGGGTTGTTAATGAAATATTTCCGAGCGGAATGACCTCGCTTTCTCTTTCCTTTTCTTAGAAATCCAGAAAGAGCACACAGAGAAATTCAATTATAATCAGGGAATCGGAACAAGTAGAGTTTCACTCAAAAAAAAATTGTTGACAACTTGCTACACGAATTGCTCCACAGAATGTCGTGGTGAGTAGTAGGTCCTGTTTTAGAATTATTTTCTTGTGTAAAGCCAGTACCTATATTAACCTTTTCTCTGGCATTTGCCTCCAGCAAAATTAAAATATGGTTGACTGAATTTGAACCCTCTTGTAAATAGAGCTGGTATTTACGAAAACGATTGTAAATAAATAAATGAGACATTTCACTCATTCAGGTGACGCTTGAGTGCGCCACCCCTACAATTTGTATTTACCCATGTGAAGACATCATTTTATAAAAAGACATTGCGTAAGAATGACCTCACTGTTACTAGGTATAATAATCCAATCATTCCTATCATTATCTTTATCATCATCACAGGAAATCCACAACCCACGCTTTCTGCTATTATTCTGCTCTAAGTCTTCGTGGATATAATTACGGGAAATTGATTTACAATTTGCATGGGCATCACTATGATATGATCGTATCACATCCTTTTTTAGATTATTTGCTCTTACCTTCGCAAAGTTAGAACGTAGCATCCTTTCTTTTCCCTTTCTCCAGTTTTATTACCGGTATTCTCAGTTTTTTGCCATGAAGGTCATCCAGCCCACTACTGCTTGGAGTCCAGCATTTCCTCTCTTCTGGTTTGTATCCAAGCATGCGTACTGATTAGAATTTTAGGAAAGCCCAGCACGTGCATAGTAATAAGAAGGACTTGATCTAAAATTCCGGTTTTCTCTGGTCCCCTCATTATCCTCCAAAAGGTTCCTGCTTCATTTCAACTTCCCGTCTGTCCAAACATATTTTCCTGTTCAACCAATCATCCATTTCTCGTCGAAATCCTGGAGTAGCTGGAGAAGTCAGGAGGCCTTCCTCTCTTCCTGATATTACTTTTTCCCTTGTCCATATTTCGTATTCCCAGCATCAGTCCACCGGAGAGAGAATAAATTCTGAAATCAGTCTCTGAAGAAATAAAAGGAAAAAATGAAAATATCTGCATTATTATTACTACTATTACTACTCCGTAAACTGTGCACATAACCAATATAACGAGAATAATGTGAGGAAGCAGAAAAAAAGGAAAAGAGGAAGTAAGTTAACTTATGAGGAAAAATAATGAGACAGACCAATCTAATCCAATTCTGCATGCGATACATAAGCGAAAAGCTTAGTGAACCGTGATGCATACATTTCTTCTCCACTATTTCTTCTGTTGCTGTTGTTAGTCAAGTCAAAAGCATGAAATGATGGAACTGACCAGCTCCCTCTCTCCCTCCCTTAACTTTAGTTCCAGTTCCTGCCCCCCAAAAAAATGTGTAACTGAATGCATAGGGAAAACTCATCGTAAAGTAATGCCGACTACAAAGTAATAATAATGACAGCATACAAAAAATACTACTACAGCACAATTTCAAATACTTTTTCTGTCAACTTTCCTGAACATGTAGCTGAAGCATATGATAAAATTAGATTTTTTAGGTTGCAAAGGCAATAAAACGGGTTTGCATGCTATAAAATGCTATAGAATCCGAATTTTGTAAAAAAAAGTTCCAATTATGAATTCATATTCTCATTCGGTGGATATTCATTTCCGCATAAACTCTAGCACAGCTCAATCGTACACGATGAATTTTATAATATGAAATTCATGATTTATAGCCACCTTAGCTAAACCCACATTATGCTTGCCGAAACATCAATAGTGTAAACGTAGAAGAAGAACACCTACATATTTACTACATGGGACATATCTATCACAAAAAATAAGGGAATTAAGCTTACTCAAATCCCATAGTTTTCATTGCTGAAAAATTAGTGTGTGAAAATTCCTACCGCCATGCCAAACTTTTTTTCTCTTATTTTTAGCATCCCTCATTATTTTTTTTTCTTTTCATAATGGTCACCTATACCCTATTAAATTGTGTAGATACATAATATATTCAATCTCATTATTATTAGTGGAGCACACCTAACGCCTCCCTTTTTTAAGAAGGTATTTCTCCTCTCCTCCATGCACTTTTTTTCTTCTCTCTCGCACGTCATTGCAAACACTAAGCACGTTAATGAGCTAAGACGAAGTAATAAGAAACCAGCTTTAGTTGTAGAAAAGACGAAAAGAAAAAGATCTCTTTTTCCCTTTCTTCTGATTTAATGAATATGCCGCGTGTGTATACGAAAAAAAAGATGATGGTGATGATGACGATAATGATTAAGTATAAGAGAAAGAGAGGATCAGAGAAGAATAGCACCATCATAATATTGTATATGTAATAGGAATGAAAAAAGTGCCAAGTTGCAATCTTCCTTAGAATAATAGTCGCCCCATACCACACATACACAATTTTCTCTGGTGTTCATCGCTATTTCCTTTTTTTTTCTCTTTTCTTTCTCAGCTTCTCCTTCTCCTCTCAGCACTAATCATCAATATCAACATAGTCATGTGAGAAATAGGTTTGCTTTCTCATTTACTTCATATATATGGCTGGGGAGTGAGTTTGAGTAGAAAAAAGAAAGTCAAAGTTTTTTTTGCCACCTTCCTTCTTTTTTTACTAATAATAATGCTCCTCCTGTTTCTCAGCCGCGCCTCATCATCATGGCCATCATCACCATCTGCTCATTTCAAAAAATTATCCAACCGGCCAAGCATAGAGCTCCTTCTTCTTGGACAGACTTTGTCCTTTTCTTTCTCCAGGTTGGATGTGTGTGTGCAAAGAAAAAAAGGGCTTTGTGAAAGAGTGGCCAAAGAGAATTACCAAAAAAAATCTTTCTACTTCCATGCGCCTATTTTTTTCAAACGGCCGAGAATTCCTTTATTTTTATATATAGGTATGGATGAATGTCTGAGGAAAAGCTCATTAATTTAGCTCCCTTGTGTGTGCTCTCTCTCACTATTTTTTCTCTTTCATCATCATAATCGTCATCAGCGAGAAGAATAAGCGAAATCAGTAAATGAATAAGGGCGAAAGGCATCCTCCGCATATTATGTATTATGCTGCGTATACATTCCTTTTTTTTCTCAGAGCTGGATTATGCGAACCACCTTCCTAATCAAGTAGGCCAGACATGTTCCTCCGGTCCCTGCATACTGAAGATAGGAAAAAGTTCTTCGGATCAGGAGAACTAATCTGAATCACAAAAAGAGTCGAAATGTTTCTTCTTCTCAGCAGTTGCACTATATATCTGGTCAATTAAAGAGGGAAAAAATAAAGAAACGGGAGCTGATTGAAGAAGGTGAAAGTTATGTCTGCTTATATAGCATTGTCAAGTCTACGCTGACTGGGTATGCCTATCACATACTCAACGTCATTATTACTTACTTTATAATAAGATTAATAAAGAGATGAAATGGCTTCTCAGCATTCTGCCGAGGGCATGAGAAAGCTCAAACGTGCAAATGGGATTTGGTGACCAGGATCGGTTCCGCTAATCATGACATCCTTTTTTCCTTTTGCCAACAGAAAAAGATGTATTGTGCTTCCTATGAAAAATTATATATATCCAAAAACGGACTAGGAATATGTAACAAAATAATATCCCATTTTTACTTCTAGAAAGTTATGTATTTGTTGTGGGGACGAAGACGAGCAGAGGGAGAATAAATAAATTTGTATGCTTGTAATTCACCTTCCTGTATAAGTCTGCTCATCATTTCCATCATGATCATCATATTTAACGTCCTAATAGCTGAATTCACTCAGGACTCGTCAAGGTAGGCACTCTACCATTTTGCCTTAAGATTATACTTTGATGGCTTCACTTATTACCCTGACTTGTCCAGATCCGGACATTGTCTTGATCAAATCAGCAAGGAAAACGGAAAAACGGAGACCTTTCCGGAATACAATTTTTTGTGCATACAATCATACAAAGAGAATGAAAATTTTTTCGTCTCCGGAATATATATCATCTGGATAGGGATCATGGAAATGCTGCCGAGAAGCTGATGATGATCTCCAGGATGATGATTACGAGATGACAGCCGAGGCCAGCAAAGAAATATGTATTGCGAGTAGCTACTAGCTACTACTAGCTACCGCATCCCTACAAAAAATGTACACAACAGTTTTCGTTCTTCGATTTCAACGTTTTTTTTGTATCGTTGTCTCCTTTTTTTCCTGGTTATGTCTAAAACAGTAGGATTTTCGCTTCTGGTTTTTCCTTTCTTCTTCCCGACTCTCACTTTTTTTCTTCACTAATATCAACACAGAATACTAAAACTGTCACCCAAATTCGCATCACGTATTTATGCTCCTCTCTTCTTATTCCGCTACAAGCCAAAGCCAAAGCCAACCAAGACAGGGAGACATTCTCAAGGCAAAAGAGCCAGAACCAGCAAGTGTGGAATTAGTAGGAGAGAGACAGGAAAGATGAGATGAAAATGGTTACTTTTTTTTTCCTTTTTTTGGCCTTCCCTTTCTCTCCCCTCTTTAGACTTTCGTATTAGTTTATGCGTGGAATAAAATGCCAATGTTATATGTATATGATGACGCTTGTTAAAACTCTTGTGTCTCCTTTTGTTTCGTGCAGTCCAAGTGAGTGCGAGTTTTAACGTAGGCGCAAAATGTAAAAGAATGCAGACAAGAGTAAAAAAACGGAATATAAGGCCAAAAGGCGGAGTGAAAGGAAAAGAATAAAGAGAATAAGGTAGTGGCTGTCTTCACGGAATACTTATGAGGTGGTATGCTGTATAGTTATTCTCGCAGTAAAACTTTATGTAGGTATTTGGATATGATACGGAAGAAATAAAATCTTTGTACTAACAAGAAAAGAAAAAAATGCATAGTCCTTAGTCCTTGCCTTTAGATTGCAGCGTCTTCCAGAAAAACTTTTTTTTCTTTAGTGGTCGCCCTAAGCAAAGAAAAAAAATTTCGGTGACTAATATTTATACTTTTTCTCTTATGAAATGACGTGCCTTTCCGTATGTGTACCAGCGTAATAATATATCTTGTCTTCATCTGCCTATTTTCTTTAATTTTTTTAACCTGCAAAGAGTTGTAAAGTCGATTGGTATACGAATTTGAGGTTTTTCGAAAACTGCACTGCTGGATTTTAATTCGAGCCATTATTTGTATTCTCGGCTGAGAAAAAATTTGTTAACTAAAACGCCATTATTTTTTTTTATTTTTTAAAGTTAAATATACAATAGCATTAGATGAAAGGAAGCTGCATTGAACACGGCAAAAGATTGGTTTTATAGAAAAGAAGTTTCCTAATTTTAATTTTCGTTTGTTCCCTTTCTTAAGCCTTTCAAATTGTTGACGTATGCTGATGGAAAATATATCATTGTTTGTGTCTTGTCCTACTCAAGTCTGATTTTTTTTGCTGTGACGGTGCGATATGCACATATCAGGCACATGACAGCGTAAAGAAAATACAGAAAAAGGAGCAAAAATGAAGACGAGTCTTATTTAATGCACCGAATTCATTTATCTTAGTCTGAATTATTTATGGGACTTTAGGTTTAGGGAAAAAGATAATATTTCATTAAGAAGAGTGACAAAACCGTTTCCAGATATATAAAAAAAACTACTACTGTAAGTCAGCCCATTACTCTCTTTCCCTTCTGGCATTCATAAACTTTTTGAATAATCATATATTCCAGGACATACAACTCTAGCACGTGCTACCAGTCATAAATTCCGGAGGAAAGCGTCAAAATTACAAAAAATTAATTTTTCACATTATTCTGGTGAAAATAAATGGCTTCCGGCTGCCAACTTTCTTATTTCCCAGTTTCTGTGCAAATTACACCCGACATATATGAATTGGAGCTGCTATACCCTGCCACGCCATAAACACTGGCAGTCTAAGAGCCAGAACCAGAAACGAGAATGAGAAGTCAAGTCAGCCATAAACAAAAATTTTCCAGCACTTTCTCTCGGGTACCTTCTGTTCCTTGCTTGTTTACAAAATTAGACATCTAATTTTTGTACTTTATTACACAAGAAACCCGCAACTTTTGCTGTTTCCCGAACAAAAAACGTATTACGAGCAGTGTGGCGTGCGGCGCTCCACTCGTTGTTATTAATATGAAAGGAAAATATGCGCTGGTCAACCATGCATAAAAGTAGAAAAAAAGGCTCAGAAAAAAATCTCTCTCCTTCCATTCCCTTATCACTTTAATATATGATTCGCATAAACTAAAGAGCGTGCAATATGTAGTCTGCTGTATTCTTATCGAAGGACACACACCCACACATGGCAGTGAATGCTAAAACTTCCTTCATCATCAGTATCAACTACCACCGCCGCATTACACTGCACCACCACCATTGACATAAGTAGTAAGTAGTAATTGTAGTTGTTGTGCTCTCGCAGATATGACTATGACTGTAAATATGAAAGTAAAAAAAATTGATTGTGTGGCATAATGCTGGTGGAGCGGACTTTTTTATGGTAATAATAACGTGCACGAGTGTAATATAGCATGGGAATGGGAGAAGAGGCACTGACTATGCATTTTATTCTTGACTGGAAAGAATTTATTTTTCCGCTCTTATCATCAGCCTTTCCCACCACACCACACCACACCACCAGCGGCATGTAAGCTACAAGTTTTGGAGATACATAGGAAGAAAAGTGAGAGAAATGTTTATTTATATGGGACCAGGAACGGAATAATACATACATCAAGGGAGGAACAGAAGGAGAAAAAAAGGCTGACCAGAGAACCAGGCATAAGAAATATTACGGAAATGGGAATGTCCTGCAAAGAAAAAAAAAGAAAAGCTGGTGTAAGTAAGAAACTGAGTTATTATCATGCAGCGGTTTCGCTTCCCTATTATTTTCAAGACGGCGCTCCCTTCTTATTCTCCCTAAGTACATATGTATTATGTGTTTACGGAGAAAATGGACGGCGGTGTGGTGTGGTGTGGGCACTGAGACTATCATGCCAAGTCATTTCGTGTGAGAAACGCAGGGTAATTTTTTTGAGGAGAAGGGTAAGAAATTGTAGTGAAAGCGCAGATAGACTTCCGTTTATCATACAAAGGAGCTGGTACTGGTTTCATCTTTGTTTTTGTAAAGTAACTTTTGCTTTTTACATTAAATTTAAGACTAATTACCTAACCTAACTTTTTATTACAAAATCATAAAGTTGATCCTAGTTTGTGGTGTCAGAGTTTCAAGAAAATAATACAATTAACTATTAAATTAGAAAGACACCTAAGTAGGCATTTTTCCAATTTATCGCATGCTTGCTTGACTAGATACACAGAGAAACTAAGTAATTTAATATGACTTTCCAAGAAATTTCAATCAAAACAAAATATAAAATAAAATTACTAAAAAAAAGCCGTTATAAAATGATATGTCTACTACTGTTAAGGGCATAGCATGCCCATAGCTTCCATTTTGGTATTTAATACCAAATACCATTCAAGGCGTATTTCAGAGGAAAGTAAAAATCTGTAAAAACGAGAAAACTAAAAAGCCTAAAGTTTTTATTTCATATTTTCTTTCTACAAGGATATTAAAAAATTCGCCTGGTTTTTTCTATCCTCCAAGCATCAACGGCATGATAGCAAACAAAATAAATGTTATTATGAAAAAATATCCTATTTTATTGGAAAAGTTTGATTTTGAATCCCATCTAATAATTCAAGCAATACTTTTTTTCTTCAAGAGAAACAGAGGCTCTGTATTCAAACCTTCTCTGTAGACAATCTCC
>JAHZND010005677.1:0-19430 GCA_027744115.1 Acrocyrtus sp. NNG-2020
AAGAAGTCATGATTGCCCCAATTGCCAAAATATATATTTCTTTATTTCTCTCTGAAAAACTTTTTTCTCCCCTAAAAATGTTAAAAAAAGAAGTTTTGAAGAAAAAACACCAATTTTTTTTGCTAAATAACAAGCTGGAGAAACCCAATAAAAATAAATAAAAAGGAAAACTTACCACATTTTCCGCTTATCATTATCGAGTTACTTATACAAAAAAACATTCAGCACGACTTTCTATTAGAAATAAAACTTCTTTTAAAAGTTGTAAAATGTTGTTTCTTCCTTTATCCACCACCAGCATCCTAAAAACCCAAGACATGAAGTCAATCCCAATTTAACTTCCAATGCGCTTTTCCTTTTATGTTAGGTTCAGCTCAGTACAGGTTTTTGTGCTTTTGAAATAGTCCCTAGCACACTTTTCTTCCGCTAACTTTCTGTTTTACGAATAATCCAGTCATTTATGCTTGATTTTTTTTGAAAGGAGAAAGAAAGTAGGCAGTAGGCGCTATCATCAAGAACAGATCAAACCATCATTAGGTAAGTCTTTTGGTTTTTGATGAAGTCTAAACGTGATATGTACATTGCAGATGAAAGGAAAACAGCAAAGAAAAGACTCCAGAGAGAGAGAGGGAGGCAGCAACAAAGTTGAATTAACATGATTCATCTTCATCATCAGAGTCATCCTGATGTAAAGAGTGGCCACTGGACTGGAAGAGGTAAAAACTTTGAGCTCTACATGAAAGCCGCTTTTCATGTATGGTTTGGAATAAATCATTTACTAATTTATGCATTAATTGACGTAAAAGCTGATATTGATTACAAAACCGGTATAAAATGAGAGCGAAAAGGGGTATCAGAACATTTGATGATGATGATGCATACTCGCTCTACCAAGCAAAAAATGACGCACTGTTAATAAAAATTGGAGCATTTAACTAATTTCATTCACATGAGTACACTTCAGATAATGATTTTATTGGAAGTATAATTTATGTAACACACATTTTTAAACGTTCTATGTTACAGATTAACTATGTTAATACAGTTCTGATAATTTTTTTTCGCTAAATAACATTTCTTTTAGATTCTCTTTCGCTCTTGGCGCGCACTTTTTTATTGTCTATTTTTCTAGTAGAGTATTGTGACGCTTTGTATTTGGCATTAATGATAAGTTTTTTAAAACGAATATTCACTGTTTTATACGAAGTTCAATCATTTCATAAGAACAACGTAATTTGATTAACGATGGATATATAAATTAGTCGAACAAAAGCGAACTTTTAAAAGTATGATGCTGATATTTAACATAAGTTTAATTTATATAATGTATTGTAATTTCCAACATATAGCAGACAGCCTATGTTTCTGATATTGTCATCGATGAGCATTAAAATGGATTTTTTTGTTTAACAAAAACTAACACGCATCACCAACCTTAGCTTAGTAGTCATTAATATTGTCACATAATTTTAGAAGAGACACATAAGATATGATAGAGTATTTTAGTTATTGTTTTTAGACAGTTCATCTTTTAAAATTACATCCATTTTAGTATTCATTTAAAATATTGTCACTTAAAATTCCCACTTCATCAACTTCATCATGTAGATTCGCAATCCCTTCCAGAGAGTCTGCTGAAACAAATTTTTTTATTGATTACTACAATACCACATTTATTTCACACAGTTTAAGTTTCAAGTTTTGTAAAATTAGTATTGAATATTGAATTTAAGAGTAAACACATATACTACGTATAAGTTTTTGTTTATTGTCTGTAGTATTGCTTTTTTTTCACGAAAATATGTACTGAAGTACTGAAAGGTAAGGATTAATAAATATTTGAAACTTTAACGTAATACTGGAATAAATATTATTGGATTAACCGCTCGCTATTACGTACTATGTATATGCATGGTTTAATACAGAACTAACAATAAGTACTACGGAGATGCACTACATTCATTCTTATCACTTATTAGAGAAACTACGGTAAAGCATTATTAGGCTTTACTCGGCCTTTTCAGATTTTATATGATTTCATTACATCTACATCCATTGTTATCCGTAGTTTATAGGTCAAATGTTAAACTGAACAGAGTTGGTGTTGGTAAGGAGTGACCATTAATCAAAGACAAACGGTGTTATTCCACTGTTTTAGGGTTGAACATGTTTAATGGTGTAATCGTAATGGGTTCAAACAGCATTTATCAACCTGATGCTGGAATCCCTCCAGACACTTGATCATCTTCCACATCAACGGACGCACCGTAGCGGCGCAAAGTAGAGATTGGTCCTACTTTTCGTTCAATCATTTCCACACTCATATTCCAAATGAGTTTTGCCAGCTCGGGACACTCAGCTTTCTTTACTGGGACGCAGAGCCAACAATTGTTTAGGTAGAGTCCACCAACTCCATTTAACTCATGGGCGGTAGCTCCCCAAATGGTTGTAGCAGCAGCTTGTTGCTATTTAAATTGACAAATATGATTAGAAAATTATTAAAAATTTATTAATTAGGTATTCAATTAAATAAAAACAGAATGGCAATACATATAAAAAATACCAGCGATTTGGTAAAAGGTCGAACTGCAGAGAACATGGCCTTATACAAGAAAGAATGCCGGGATAACCCTGTGGACACCATGTTTCCAGGATGAACTGAATTGGATGTAATGCCATGAACCGCCCATCGCCGATTGATTTCGGATGCTAATATCACATTACACAGTTTTGCATCGTTGTACGCCATAAAGGAAGTGAAATTTTTTGCTGTTGGTGGCGATAGATAATCTTCTGTTAGATTTTCTTTTGTGAGCATCGAGAATCTGTAAGCAAAAATAGATTAATGAAAATACTTCACTGATTGATTGGTAGATTGATGAAAACTAGAGGAACAGAAGGATTAAGGCACTTTCCATTCATTCCTTACCTATGAGATTCTGATGCCACGAAAATGATTCTGGTGCTGTGAGTAATAACGAGCAGCGGCTTAAGGAGGAGCACTAGGTACATATGCGATAAATAATTTATCTGGAATGTCTGCTCATAGTTGTCCTGTGTAAGACCAAACGGTGCTCCGAAAATCCCAGCGTTACAGATCACGATGTCCAATGATCTAAGGACAAATGTGGAGATGATAAATTAAAAGGTCGAGTTGCTTTCACATTTCACCTCTTAATTCCTGTGATCTAGAATCACAATGCAACCTTCTAAATATATATGCCTACTACTATTACATCTGGAATAGGCACAATTATTACTTTTTACGCCCTGTCGGGTTTCCAACAAGACCCAGACACCTCTAAAATTAATTAAATTCACTCACCACGTCAGCTAGCCTGACTATGCGTCCGTTAGGAAGCTTGGAAAATTTGTTCATTATGATATAGGTACATAAATATAAAAAAAGGAATCCAATAATGCGCTGCATCGCAATGAAAAATTGCAAAGCCACAATTTAATAAATTGTAATTACAAAATAAGAGTTAGCACACCTTGTGATATACGGAGGCATTTAAGTTTTAGAGTAATATACATTGGCAAAGTGTTTACGTATTAAATTAGACTTACTGATATTTCATCATAACTTCGTTGGCACAGTTCTTCACACTTGCCAAAGAATCCAGTTCTAGTTGAACAAACTCCAAAATGGCATTGGGTTTCTCTTCTTTAATTTTGTTCATTGCCTCAGCAGCTCGATCAATATTTCTGCAGGCAAAAATTACTTCGCATCCTTTTAAAAAGAAATATTAAATTTAGAGTTACGCTACTAACTTATGATCTTAACAAGTTATGTCTTGCAATTTTCTTTAACTAATTTAGTTACCGTGCAGTGCCAAGGATCGTGCCGTTTCATAGCCTGTGATTAAAAACAGAGATGCTTAATCCTTATGTCATATTTTTAAGATGTAGCCAAATATTTAAATATGTATTTTCATACGAAACTTACCGATGCCAGAGTTTGCGCCGGTGACTAGCGCCTTCTTATTTGTTAGATCCACACCGTTTAGAACAGCCAACGCTTGTGTGGAAGCGTCAAAGCGTTGTTTGAAATCATACAATGATTCCTTTGCATCCCGAGCAAATGCCAATCGTGGATCGGTGTATGTGCGCTTGCCAGTGCTTTCTTCGAAGAAGACGTTTATTCCATTCTCGTCCACTTCTTTCTTCCACCCGTATGGCAAATCTATATCAGTTTAGCCTATTGATTAATTTGTCTTTTCATGTAATCTTAAGTTATCAACAACGTACATAGGTAATCAAATACAAGTTACGTTAATAGGTAAAAAAGCTGAAAGGATGCCCTACCATTTGGAACAACTTTCCTCTTTCCAGATTTCGGATGCACCCAAGTTGTAGTATGTGTACTGTGGCTGTAAAACAAAATTAGAAATATTTATTTATCCAACGGAGTTATCAATTAACTATTGCGATTCTACCCAACAACCCAACCATTAAATGATAACTTACTCAGCATAGTACACCCGACCATCCGTGTGAACCCTTTCTTCCCATCCTGGTGGCAGTTCGTCTTCTGAATCCGTATCCCCTAAATATGCAGCCATTTCTCTCGTCTAAAATTGACTACTTGTGAAAGTTCCTAATTGTTAGAAAATTTGCGCACCACAAAAATAGTTATTTAGCTTTTTTAAAAAGTGTTTTTCTACAACTCGCTCTCTCTTCTCCAACTATCAGTATCACAAATAGGAAAGTGGCATGGCTATGCTGATATGATGCTCCAAATGTGACTTTCTCCTCAACACAGCACAAACATACGCATCGATCGATTTTCCTCGGTGGGGTTGGAGTTGCATCTAGATGCTCTGCCGCACCTTTCATCACTTTCCCATTTCATTCCAGCTATGCTTTCTTAGGCGGCGTGAGTCGAACCAAAGCATGACACATATAAAATGTCTTCTTGCTTGCTTTCTATTATTTCTAAAGTCTGAGGTCTCTCGTCGAGGGAAAAGCCCAATCCAGCCACCTATCTTCGTTCTCCTTTCACTGTACGTAGATCTACATTTAGCATGTAATATCTCATCTGACTCATCTTAAGAAAGAGAAAGTTTTATGTATTTCCTTTCGCATTATTATCATTTTGGTATGTACCTATTAGTATTTGCCTATGTACAATGGAAACCGAGAACATGAACATCGGTATGTCACATCAAAGCAGTCGGATTTGGCTTACACCGCAACTCAAGGAGTTCAAATAAATCTTC
Organism: Acrocyrtus sp. NNG-2020; assembly: GCA_027744115.1. Lineage (NCBI taxonomy): Eukaryota > Metazoa > Arthropoda > Collembola > Entomobryomorpha > Entomobryidae > Acrocyrtus > Acrocyrtus sp. NNG-2020. The sequence continues at coordinate 5,223 of JAHZND010005677.1, forward strand.
CCGAGAAATGCCTTTCCTAGTATATGTATCTTGCCAATGTTTATTTTATTGTGTCTAACGGTAGACACCTGTTAACGGGTTTGTAAATTCAATTACAATTAAACAAAAAAATACAGTTAAATCTTAACAAACACTATTTATGTGTTGTATTAATACCCAAACACCTATTTGCTGGTAGAGAGCAAGTAATAAGATACCATAATATGCTATACCATATTGCAACTATAATAGCAACAAGTCGTCAGTGTGCGTCCGAGTCCTTTTGTGAAAGAATATGTATCTACCTACTAACATTTTGTGTCATAGCTCTTTAATTATTATTACACTGATGAATTTACATGTATGACAAAATGACAATGTGTTAAAATATACAGCAATTCCTTCCGAGCTGCGCTCCTAATGCGGTTCGTTGTAAATTACTAAAGAATACAGAAATGTATTTTTTACCCATCAAGGTATTATGTAATAGGTACCTACAAATAAATGTTTTTAAAACTTTTAAATACTGAACAGTAATAAACATACAGTAAGTATGAAATGGTTCTCTTAAAACCTGATACTTTAAAACTAGGAACACAAATTCAATTAAAACATAATGAAACCGTAAAATTAAACAAACGTCCCAATATTCACACCTCAAAATATGTATTAAAAAGCACCGAAATTATATCATTACAGAGATATTTTAAAGCATCATAATCACAGTCTCAGATCTTTCCAATCTTCTTTCTCAGGTATGCGATTTTATTTGCACGAGTGTACAAGTACAAGTGCAAACTAATTATACTAATTACACTAGGTACTCTTGTTTTATTCTAAAGGTCTAAAAATTAAACAGAGTGCAATGAATAGCTCGAAACAAGTTATCCATTCGATTAAACACTAGTAAACGAGGAGGAGGATAGTAAGGAAAACCATGTTGAAACCTAGTTCCTATGAAAGTTTATAATTGATTTTTGATTTGTGCTCGCAAAAACCATTGATGTATTTATCATTTACATGATCAGTTCAGCCTTACGACTACAAAACAATCTTAGATGAAGTCGTATTTTTAATAGACGTTAGTGGAAAGTCTTCATGATCCATTGACTCCTTTTGATGGCTAGCGAATCGTACGAAAATCTAAATATAAGAAACAACATCGTTGATTAGCGTTTCAACGTTCAAAATGTTTACTAATTAAAATAAATACTTTGTTCTATCACTTCACAACTCCAATATTGCGTAATATAAAATGCAAGGCTTACATCATCAAGGGTAGTCTGAGACACAGAGTAATCTTCAATAATTCCTTCAGTTTTATATCTGTTCAGAGTTGTAAATATTTCACTGAGTTGGGCAGATTCCTGTGGAATATTTAATTTAATTTGCGAACAATGCTGATCTTCAAGTGTGGCTGCAGGTAAATCAGTTCCAATAACTTTTAGCATAAATTCTTGACGTGTTTCCACACAACGAATTGTCAAAGTATAGCCTTTTCCGAATCTGTTTTTCAGATGCTGCAAACTTCCTAAGCACATGAACTGCCCGTTCACCATAATTGCAATTTTAGTGCACAATACCTCACACTCTTCCATCGAGTGTGAGGTAAGAACTACACTCTTTCCTTTATGAAGCAAATCCAAAATGACCTTCCATAGATCTCTCCTAGCGCCAGGGTCCATTCCACTTGTTGGTTCATCCAGGAATATCACATCTAAATAATTTAGACTAAATTAGAATAGGTATTTGTATAAATAAATTTCGCGTTTGCTGCGCCATACAAGTATCAGATCTTACCAGGGTCGCCAATTAAAGCAATTCCTGTTGATAATTTTCGCTTATTTCCTCCTGAGTATGTTCCACTGCTCCTATTGGCATATCTAGTTAGTCCAAGGGTCTCTATTAGCCGTTTGGCAGCCTGGAATTTTAATTATACATGATTTACTGCCTACTCCTAAAGATTATCAATTAAGTACACTAAGGGTAAGAATGTTAAGGTTCCTACATCTTGTGTAGCAAGGGGCGATAAGCCACGCAATCTGCCGTATAAGTACAGCAACTCATATCCTGTCAGCAGTGTATCTATCGAATCCTCTTGGGGACAGTAACCGAAATGAGTTCTGGCGCTATCTAGCTGTGTCTCTACATTAGCTCCACAAATCTTTGCCCTTCCATGAGAAATTCTTACGTCACCAGTTAGCATCTTTTAAACACAAGAACAAGAACAAAAAAATACAATACAATTGTAATTGCTTTACTTTCAAATGCTTCAGGTTTTATTACCTTGAATGTTGTCGATTTCCCAGCACCATTTACTCCCAATAGTCCAAAACACTGACCTTTACCGATTGCGAATGTAATACCATTTACAGCAGGGTGTTTTTTCCCTTTATAGTACTAAAATTAATCGACCGAATTTCAAAATAAGGAGAGAGTTGTAGGTTTAAATATAATTTTGATGGATAAAGGACTGTTTTATAGTTCGTAACAATATTAATTACTTTAGTGAGGTTAACGGCCTTGAGTGTCGTATCAGAGTCCTCCAAATTCTCCACTCGTTCTCGCTCTTTTGCAACATCGACATCCTCTTCAGGTGGTGCTATGTTCTAATGACCAATGATCACGTATAGAAATTTTTAACAACCAATAAGTAAAATATTCTGAAAGCTATTTAGAAACTAGTACTGATAGCTTTTGAATTCTACCTTGTGATTGCGTTTGCATAGAGCGAGGGGCAGATATCTGTATTCGACCATCAAATTGAAGATAAAATATACCATTCCATGTATCATCAGAAAACATAATTTTTCTCCAAGGTGGTCCCATTTAAATCTGCTCGGGCCAATGGTACGCGTTTTTGCTGAAATACAAAGGTTATTGCTAGTTTTATTGGCTGTGACAAATATTGACAAATATTGCAACCCAAGATATTTATGAACATGATATTATTATTCTTAACATAAAGTTAATATTCGTCACACTCTGAAAAAGTTTATGGATAGTAAACGAAAGCTTGTGCCATATGTAAGCTAATTTCTTCCTCAATTTGCCAAAAAAATGTCTACAAATTTTATATTATAGTAATAATGTAACAATGCGTTTTGTCAGGCTGTACTTACCAACAAAACTGAATGCTGTCTCCTCGATATGTAGTTTTACTAACTCCATACAACCCCGCCCAAGGCAATAATGTGGAAATATTAAGAAAACTTTCTTTAATATTTTCCCAACTGCTTCTAGTTCCTGTTCAAGTGTTCAATTAAACATTGAAATTGGTAAGACGAGTAGGTAACAATAACAAATCAATTACAAAGTAAACTTTAAAAATAAAATATAACTTACCTCGTCACCAAACTGCTCCAACACAAATGTTGAAACAGTCGTAACCACTCCTATGAATAAATTGCTGCATGCAAGAAGCACGAATGCTGTGCTTGGAACACCAAACAAGAAGCTAAAAGGGTACATTGCTGGAATAGACGCCCATCTAGAAGTTTCACGAAACATTAATTAACCATCGTATCTAACTGGAAGTTAGTGAAGTTTTCTACCAAATAGGTATACATAACATATGTATTGTGTGATTTAACTTGCCCATATAAAAGTAATAGACAAGCAAATGAAAGGATGCTGGCTTTCCCTATGTAGGCTTGGGCATCGAAGATTGCAAACAGGATGAGGCAGAGTACAGTTGGAACGATGTACTTCATCTGCCACAGAATTATAATTCTTAAAATTCTAGTTGCTTAGATTTCAATTAAAAAGTACTAATATCAAGGAAATAAATTGTATTATTTAAAGCACAGACCACATCGTAAATAAAGTTTCCAATCCAGTATGTAATTGGTCGTACACCAGAGACCAGATGCAAATGCTTTCCCCCACACTTTCTCTCCTCTATTAAGTACACAGTAAATGAGGCTGGTATAAAACTCAGCGCAAATATTATGCAAATAGCATGGATAACACCGAGTCCGGCTGTTTTCCTATAAAACAATTGTTAGAAAATAAAATTACTAATGTGCATATAAAAAACCAAACATCTGTATTTTTGACTACGTCATTATACTACGTTGAAATGGATGAAAACTTACAGAGATTCCTTTGAACTTTGTGACTTCGTAAGATTCATTGGATGCGTAATTAAAGTTATGCCAAATTTCTCCTTTTCAGCCTTCAAATTGTCAGGAAGTCTGTCCCTCAACCAGATATTATGTAAAGCATTTAAATATGCCACAGATGAAACCCAGCCTCGATTTTCATACCAGACCTTATACACGTATTTTATCTTCGGAGATGTAGGAGGTTCCAAGTCGTTCATTAGTGATTTTTGAAGTAGCTCTCGACCTTCCATATCTTTTAATTGTGGCAAAGGAATCAAGCCTGTTAAGTTTTCCAACAGTGACAAATACTCCAAGAAACTTGGCTCTGCCGACTTTCTCAGCTGCAACTCAAATCCACCATATCTGGAGTCAATATATTTGTTGTACGTCTTGAGTATCCATTCAGGAATATTGGTATTTGACACGTCAAAAATGTAATCATTGGTTTGAGTTTTCAGTCTGGGGAATGGAGCATCCACATCAGTTTGTGAGCATTGTAAACTTCCAATGTCGCAACTGCATGTCTGAAAGTGGGCACCTTTGAAATCCAAACGGGATGTATTGAATTTTTGAACGGTCTGGTTGTCCCATTTCACAATGTCGCACAGTTTTCTGTAATCGAAATTTATTTAGCTGAAATGTGACTTAACAGATTATACTCATAAAACACTGTTAGCATATATGCATTGTATACCGTTTTTCATCGGCCAAGCAAGCTGTTCCCATTCCCACGGGTCCAATTAATTCGTTCAAAAAATTCCTGAATTCAGGTGGGACACCACGTTTACGAGTCACGCTTGGTTCCGAAAAGAAAATGTGATTAGGCGAAGAATACGTCCACGGAGTTATTTCTCTAGGTTGCTCATCTGCAGCGGGTGGTAAGATTAAAGTAAAGGCTAATGTAATAGCAATGAATACAGCTGGAAGGATTATCTGCAATAAAAAATCATACATAATTTACAATTGTTTTGTACACCTAATAATATATATGTTTGAGCTATGCATTCTTTGGGCAAATAACCTTACCTCAAAGAACAGTGCCTTTTTGTTTCTCATGGAGTTTCGCATTCGCTTCCAGACTATCATGTAAATCTGCGAAATCCATGAACACATGGCGCAACTAAACATGCATGATGCCCATTTATTCAAAAAGAGAGTCGGTTTTGACACAGGAGGTATTGTGTACTCCTCTCCTTCTAAAGTGGTTTCGGTCAAAAGCGATGTCGTGACAGTTTCTACATCTCCATCGGTTTCCGAGAAGGATGCTTGGCCATTTCTTTGTTCTTTTGGGGCTGCAAAATGAACATTTGTGGTAACAGTAGCACCGGCATACGCATATTTTGCCTCAATATCCACAGGTTGAGTGCCATCCACTTTCCTGAATTCCCTATTTCTGTCATTTCTTGACAATGGATACATTGTTGAAACTGATGTATCTGTAGTTATTGTAGTGTTAGTTGAAGTTGAAGGTTCTCGAGCTGGTGGCAAAATGATACCAACTTCGTTTCCTCTTGCGGACATACGATTTTTACAACGACTAATAATGTTCATAAATCTTCGTTGACAGGTGGAACTAAGTGCATGAAACGATTCTACATTTGCCGCTAAATCATCTACAGTTATCCTGAGAAATACATCTTCCAGACTTGTATCTGATAATCCAAAACTGAGGATCCCAATTCGTTTGAGATTCTGGTTTAATTTCACAAACAAGTCCGAGAACTTATCGACTTCATTATAGGGGAGGAGGAACGCTATTTCCGACCCAACATTTTCCGTTATAACAGCATCCGAGATAATCTTTTGTACGAATTTTTCGATTACATAATCATGCTTCAGTAAAGCTTGCGATGAAAGTTCCAGATCCTTATAGTCACTGAGGTTTGGCTGGAAGTTTTCGGCTTTGACAATATGTAAAGCATATCCTTGGCCAAAGTGAGATTTTAGAAACAGGCTGCTACCAAGAGCTTTTAATTTTCCCTGAGAAATTATAGCTATTCTGTCGCCAAGTATATCTGCTTCATCCATAAAACTGAAAAATACGAAGATCATTGGTACATTACGATCATAATGTCTATTTAACAAAACATTAAAGCAAGAAGTCTGAAATACAATAACACTTACTGGGTGGTCAAAATTACAGTTCTTCCACTTTTGTACTTCAGTAATAACTCCCAAATGGAGCGTCGAGAATATGGGTCAACTCCACTAGTCTAAGAGTCACAAAAATTATAGATAGTGCTTATAGCTTAGAAGTTATTAAATGAAATGATAAAAAATAGAAAACTCTAGGGACTGAACTATTAAAACTATTTTAAATACCGGTTCATCTAAAAACACAGTTTTTGATCCACCAACAAAAGCGATTGCAACCGACAGCTTTCTTTTCATTCCACCCGAAAGAGAGCTTGGATAGCTTTTTCGTTTATGAGGTATACCTTGTAAAAGAAATTTGTAGTACTTTTATATTTGATATAAATGGGTATGGAAGTTTAAATAGATAATACGGGAAATGTGAAATTGGCTTAAATTAAAATACCTAAATCAGTCATGATTTGATTGAATTCCTTTTCCACATCCTCGCCTTTTTTCCCTAAACCAAAAATAATTCTTTTTGATCAAAAAATTCAGAAAACAAAATGTTAAATGCGGAGGCATAGAAGACAGAAAGCTAACCTTTTAAGAGTGCGTAAAACTGAAGATGTTCATATACATTCAGCCTGGAAAAAGGTTTTGTAAATTTAGCCACTTATTTTTTTAAAAATGCAGTGCTTATAGAAATAAGATGCTTAGCAGCTACTTCGTACTATAGATAACAGGACAAAATAATGATCAATTTGCTTCCACTTCCAGTTTAATAAGAATGCATGTATCAAAGACTATTATTATTAGCCATTAACCCAAGGAAAGAAGTAATTTGATCTTCATAAAAATTCAAACTAAGATCTTCCAGGGCTTTTTTGCCATTTGAGTATGTTTTACTCAAGTTCAAAATTTGAACTCCACAGCGTGCATCCTGTGGCTCCATTTCAACGTTTTCAAGATGGCGACCAGCTTAATATAAATAAATATCTCTTCTCAAAGTTATGACACAAATAAAAGTAAAGATTTTTAAAGAAAGTAAAAGTAAAGTACCTACCGCCATTGTTTTCAAAGATTCTGACAGAAATTGTTGACTCATCTGTAGTACCAATAATACTTCCCGACTGAATTTTTAATGGTTTAGCTGGTAACCAGTAAGATGACTTCAAAAAGAAATTCCAAGGTTGTGGAATGCCATATTCACCTAATTGTTATAAGCAAATATATCTGTTGTAACACTTCAATATGTCTAATATTCTAAAGAAAAATGTTCTTCTTGTTCTTAATAAGAAGTTAGTAAATTAGTTTCTACAAAAATTTTATCAAGATTACCCGGAAATACAGTTTCGACATAAAAAGTCAGAAACAGGTAAATGACACTGTCAACCCAGAGCATCAAAACACAGTACACCAAATTGAAATCGTCATCAGGTAGTGTGCTCCATACTAGGGAATCCCACTGGGCACCAATGCCATCAAGTTCGTAGCGAGCAAAGTATGTGCAGCCGAACCCAAACGCCACATTGGAAATAAGACACTGACGCAATTAAGAAAATATGACTAAAATGGTCTTCTAAAGATCGTTAGAAATTTAAGTGCTATGTAATCATTATAATTACTACTTATGTAGCCTGTACACTAGTGCACAAACGTTTTACTCACCCCAACCATTGTATGGAACCATTGCAGTTTTTCTTCCCATAACAGCATCCAGTTATACGGTAAATACGAGACAAAGAAAATTACACCACCTGATACAAAAATGATTAAATAATATAAATTGTCCAAATCAAGCATTTGCATCACCGTTACTTTCATATGTACATAAGCATTCTTACCTGCTGCAGCAGCCGAGTTTGCACGCGAAAAGAATGTGGATATAAAAAAGCTAAAGGATATTGTAGCAATAGTATAGCTGACTAGAAAGATCCATATAACGAAAGGGTTGGATAACTCTATTACTTTCCCATACTGCAAACAATGAAAAATTATTATACACTACATATGCATGTCGTCTATACATTTAAAATATTTTAAGCATATGTTTCCTTGTGTATGTACCTTCAAAATAAAAGTTAGTATCGATGATGAAATAAGCATAATTGTAGCACTTTCTATAAACCAGCTTGTCCACCACGCCAAATTCGAAACGCCCATTATTTTCATAACTTCCCTTAGTCTCCGTTCCTTCTCCAAAACTATAGATTTAATGATCATTGCTGATGCATAAACCCATGATAGTACCATGAATAAAGGAAAAGTTCTCGAAATAGCTTGTATAAACCTAAGATAAATTAACATTTTATGAATTCCATTATGAATCATCAATAAAAAGAGTAAGTTAAGTGATATAAAGACCTACTGATCAAATATGTAGCACGGATAAGGATACTGCTGAAGATACACTTCCTCATGGGACAGGTCTTGGTCGGTTACTACCTCTATAATACTTCGTTCGATCATTTCTTGCAAGTACGTGAATCCGTACGTAAGGTACTTCAAATCAAACAGCGGACGCCGACGTGGCCCTTTACTGGTTAGTCTATCTCTAACCGCCCTTGTATTGTCAACTTTATCACTGTCCATCCTAATGGAGTATATGAAAAGTTGATTTTTAGAATTAATTCAATTATTTATAGTTACATAATCATGCAAATGACTCACAAACCTTATTTTGTAGTAAACATGTGAAGGAATATACGAACTTCCATTTCCGGTTTCATTTGTTTCATCTAAATTCGAGAAAATGACAACTGCCCACAACTTCTCGACAGAAAGAAGTTTGTGTCCTACAATCAGAATATGAGCAACATTAGTAATGGTGTTGAGTTGGGCTAATATACTAGTACCATAATAACGCGAAAATTAGCAATAGCTTCAGTGTGGCTGAAAAGTAATATTAGACTCTATACCTTCATTCACAGCCTCCCACTCGGTATTGTACGGACGTGTATTGTTAAATCTAATACACTACAAATCAAATTTCTCATCTTAGTTTTTATTTAAGTAGGTACATTGGTTAGTTTGATTAAAGGCATTCTAAGTGTTCTGTTTGTTCAATTTCAGCATACCCCGACCAGTTCCGAAAGCAATTCTGTCAGAAAATCCAATCGTTCTAGTGACTCTTCCAAATTTACTGTGTCAAGTGAGTATGCCATTTCTTTTATTCTTTCTACTCCCTCTTCATCAGTTGGAACGCCAATTATATTTAAGATTCCTTTGATATTGTTTGCATCACTCAAGTAAACCTGTTCAATATTAAATGTAATTTATAGAAGTCCAAGTCCAGACCATGGAGTTCTTCGATAAGAGCTTTACATCTTTATACATAATGTACTTTACCTTTAAATTATTTAAATCTTGCAAATTTTCATGTAGCCACAGTCTCACTCGGTGTAAAATCTGTAAGATGGAGTTAATAGATATTTCCATGTCCCGTAACTTTGAAAATTTGTATTCTACTTTCTCCATAATCAGGCGTGTTATAGGGTTATCTGGAGCGTAGAATATATAGCCCCTGATAAGAGGTTTTATTTGACGCCATATTATAGATGCCATTGGCATTAATTCCAATCTTTGAAATATTGCATTGCAGGCTGGAGAGATTTCCGGATCATTTTCATACTGATGATCAGGATGCCAATCTTTTAATCTGTCACGTAGGCTGTCATATCTAAAGTGAGCAATCATATACAAAAGATAATTTATAATCCGTCGTTTACTGACGCTTTGAATCTCTTTAAGCAAAGTACCGGTTTGTTGCGCCAGGGTCAACTCCAAATGCAGTCTTGTTTCCCCCACTGCCCAGGTTAGTGCCACATATACCCTCATATAAAAACATAGTTGCCAGTTGCACTCCGCTTAAATTTCCAAAACCACCCATTTGCGAACCTATCTCTCCGACTTTTCTGTTGAAGGAGGAATGCTATTGAGTACACATTGGGCCACTGCTTTTCATTATTAATAAGTCAGTCGAACTAACCTTCCAAGCTCACTCAGTTTTCCAATCGTAGCAAAATCATATTGCAGCAACTTCAGCGGTGCGGATTCCTTAGCTTCACGCATAATTTCACCGGATTCCGCAACTGAATTAAGCTAAATAAAATTAATTAAAAAGCATTCAAGTATGTAAATTGATACATGTAGACCAATACGAATAAATAATCTGCGTTTTAAAAGTTAAATTACCCTTTTTAGCAATCCATTTCGATCAATATAATTACTAAATACAAACAGAAGCATGTACATCTTATCTCGACTTAAAGAGCAAAGTTCTTCAAATGATTTCTGATTCGGAAATGTCAGCAGTTCATAAGTTTTGCTTGGGTCACAGGCCTCATTTTGAATGTCCTGCAGGACAGCCTGAACGTTTTCCTGTAAATGTATCCAATTAATTTAATTTGCTAGTTTTTGAGAGCATTGAGCTAGCAGAGTCACAAAAGCAGTACATATTATCTCTTCATACCTGCCGTAACTTGTCTAGGTTGATGCGAATATCCAAAAAATCTTTCACAAAATCTGAAGTTAATCCTGTATAAGTGTCTACTGATACACGAAAAGCATTTCTTCCTTTCGAATTCATTAAGTCATTCAATTGCATGGAGCCTAAATAAATATGAATTCATTAAGATATTCTAGTTGCTTATAGCTTATATGCTTATACATAACTACTGCATTTTCATTTTCGTTTTACCCAGTTCCCTCAGTTCGTTATTGGCAGATTGTAAACTACTAAGGAGTTTTAAATAATCCATGACATCCTGCCAAAGTCGGACAAGGGTGCCACGACCAGCATTTGATTCTAAAATGTCAGTCAATATCGGAGCTGTCTCTCTCATGAATTTGACAAGACTTTAAAACAAATAAACAAACTTTTAAAACATGTGTGAAAAATACCCCCCAGGTTGAAATGCATAACGGTTCACCAATATCAATAACGTGTAAAGAAAATCTAATATTCCGATTCCGAGTACTTACGTTGCATCATCCCATCGGGATGAATTTGTATTCTCTACATAATCATCATAACACGTGTTATTGAGAGTGCATAAAAAGTTTTGAACAAACTCAAATCCATCGACGGATGGCAACGCTTTCTCGATCACATGACCTTTACAAATCATTGGAATCATTAAGCAAGGAAAATAAAAATCCAACATTTGTTAATGATGTTGATGCCAAAATTGTATGTCACAAATGGCATAACACTTACAGCTTTCCTGTTTATATTTTAGGCCTCGAGTTCTAACCCACATCAATATGAGAAAGAGTGTTAATGGCCATAATATCTCTATAATCACCCGTAACTAAAATATTTCAATAAATATAAAGGTCACTCAATAATGAAACATAGAGCTCTTTTCGTCACTGTAATGTATTCTACAATTACGCGCCGTACCCGATTCCGCTTGCGGAGGGTCCAGTTTTTCCACAGCAGGATTTTTATCTGCTCCCTGAATGAAACCATTTTCAACTCGATCTTCGCGTGAGTGTCGTCGTCGTGTTTTTGTGACAAATTGAAATTAGACTTCACTTTGCTCCGTAATCATAGTTTCTTGATTTCAACTATCGTAGCAAATTCATAATTGCAAATAATATTTGTATTGCATGTCAGTTGCTACGTCTGTTGGTCTAGCTATTAAGAATTAAGTAGTTTGTTTGATACTGAATTGTACATCACGTAAAGCTTCTACTTTTGTACCCGGTAGGTTATAGTGTTGACAATGACAAAAAATTGATTTCTACAACATGCAAAACTAGTGTTTCGTAGTGGATACTTGACTAACTATAATAACAAACATTGAATTTTTTCAATTTGCAAAATTAAACAATAAAACAAAGGTTTAATTGATAGTATTGATACCCAACCTATCCGTATTTAATTAATAAATATTTAATTATATACCTAAGCTGCTACACTTAAAGAGTTGACTAGATCCATGATTTACAAACAAATGCAACAATTCGACTTATGCAAAGATTCGTCAACAGCGTTCTTGGCTTCTTGACACTGACGCCTAATTACTTGAATAGACTTTTGCCCTCACTTCCTAATTCCCGTCTTCGTCTTCCCTAAGCACCACAAGCCACAAATATTTACTTTTAGACGACCTCAGTTTCGGTTGACAGCGACAGGGTAAACATTCACCTATGGGAAAAGGTAAAACCATTAATATAATTAATATTACACTCGCGCATACACAAATATTTTATACATACAATATAAATACATAACGCATTTGTTATTATTATGTATTCTGACATTCTGTAAAGGCTTAAGAAATAGCAAATCGCACTCTAAACTGACGTTGCACAGAGCTTCTAATCGATTCTGAAAAGTTCTGACAAACTTAGCTAAAATTGGAATTAACTCAATTCAATTAACTACCTAAATCCTTCTTACTTTTTACATTATTTTCTACTCGTTTACTCACTGTGTATCTTACTTCTTACTAGTAAAAAAACATGACATGCAAGCAAGCGTCTATTATGATTTCTTTGGTCTATGTTATTGGTACCTGCGCATAGCTGCATACAACTTTTTTATCACTTCTTCATTTCATACCAAACCAAACCAATCATTTCATTGTGACCTTGACTTCGAACTAGCTACGTGAAGTGAAGTCGAAGTCATGGCCAACCGCCGCCGGTGAGAAAATCCATGCAATTATATAACATTAATATTTCATAACCATTCTAATATTCTACGAGTTTTATTTTACCTATTTCAAAGCTGCTTATAGCTGATGCAATTTAACGAAGATTTCTCCCACCGATTTTGATTACTAATTCGACGCAACAACACGCTAAGCACAATTTCACCACTGACTTTTCAAAAACTGGATTTTGAAGCACAACAACAGATCAACTAATACTTCCTCACTAAACTTAGCTAAGCCTAAAATGGCGTCAGAATTAATTGCACGTAAGCAATAGCAATACTAGTAACAACAGGCGTCCTCCCTCCTCCTCCTCCCAACCGTCACTGGTTGGAGTTCCCTGTCCAGTGTAGTGATGACTCCTCATATTTCTCTCAGCTGCTTTCATCATCATGTCCTTGGAACTGGAGAAATCATGTGTTAGGTATAGCTGTCTGCTCCTTGGCTGTCTGTTGTGGAACGTGAAAATATTTTTTGTATGAAAATGAGAAAATGACCATGAAAAAGCAGTACAAAAAAACGAGCATCGACGATTGACGGAGCACAAAAAAGGAAGTAGTAAAAAAGCTCCGCTCCGTTTTCAATGCTGAACGCGGAACGCTCAACCGCTTTTATCCCATTTCCCTTTGAAAGGTGGCGGAAGCAGCTCTGTTCAGTTTACGGGTTTACTCAGCTGCTGTGGCAGAGCAGCTGCTTTTCCGTGCATTTTTCATTTCGTACGGTAGGAATGCGAGTGACATATTGACTGTGGCATTGATTTAATTAATCAAACACATGGGTAGTTATTATTATTAACTAGCAACTAAAGTCAGCTAAATTGAAAGAGTTGCATTAAGATGTATAGCTGGTGCCGATAGCTAGACTGTTTGAAGCTCTTTTTACTGTGGAAATAGAAATGGGGAGGATTTTCATCAAAATAGAGGAATGTGGTGTTGGTGAGAGGTGAATAGTGAAGTGGTTTACTTTTGAGAGGATAATTACATTTGGGGTTAAAAGGAGTGGTACTGGCAAAATGGGGGGTCAGTTTCGTGTTACAATATGGGATCCAATGCTGATTGTTTTTCAGATCTTGGCTGTCCAGGCACAGTTTTATTTTTCATTTAGTGTTTTTGTGTTTGTCGGAAGTGGACTGGTGGGTTCGGAAGCTGCGCTGTCGAGAATATTTAATTACAGGGTATGTTAAATCGTATTTGTATTTTTAGGTGTACGAAATAAATGAAGATGACAGAATTTGATCTGGTGGTAAATATGCTCCAATCTGTTTTGTTGACATTTTCTTTCGTACAGGCTCTCAATTTTAGTGATGGGCAAGGTTTTGTGACAATTGTAGCGTATATATTAACTGCTTTGACTGGGTAAGAGTTAATGACTATAGATTGATT
>JAHZND010005678.1:0-13937 GCA_027744115.1 Acrocyrtus sp. NNG-2020
AAAAAAAATATGCTCTCCCAGCTCTAAAGAAATCCACACACTTCTTTAATTATACAAACACAAACATGTCCTGTGTCGGCATTTTCACTTGGAAAAAAAGAGTTCGAGGCGGCAAAGAGCAAAACCCTGTTGGAAATTTTTGTAGAGCTACAAATTACATCCCTGCTGCCTTCTAAAAAAATATGCTGATATGATTTCGATATTCACGTATGATAAACATGTGTTGTATTTATACGCATGCATTATTAATGAAATTACCTATGATTGCGGAGTTTGTGGTTTCATGTCGCTTTTCTTAGTCCAATTATGCAATATTAAAAAATATATTATGCAGTCCTATAGTCGGATTTTGAGCCTGGCTTCCGTCTTTTGTCGGCGTGTCTTCAAAATGAAACTTATTAAAATTTGTACAATGAATTCTCTGAGCAGCTTTCCCCACAGTCTATTTTCTAAAAAAAATGTGTATTCTAATTAATTTGTGTATTCCCTTGTAGAAAACCACACATTGCAAAAATCAATGTAGAGCGAGATTTTATTTTCTTATTTCCTTAAAACATCTTTCATCTTTCCTGAAAAAATTTTTCTCTCGGGGTGCATGTAAATGACGGTGTGTGTGGCATAGTGGTTTATCGCCAATATTTCTAGCAAAGCAGAACAAAGTTACGAAGCATATGATGTATGAGGAAAAATACTTTTTATGACGTTCTGCGCAGTTTGATACTACAAAAATTGCTACATAAAAACTATTCGGTGAGACGTCTGAAAACTGTTGAGACTTTGAAAATTTATAAGGCAATTTTTTTTTCTTTTCATGTGGCTCTCTCTTCTAGTCTTTAATGAAGCTGAACCTGTTGATCCTACTGTTAAATGTCAGGAACTGCAAAAAATAAAAGAAAATGAAAGAAAAAAAAATTGTTGCTGCATAAATATCGTGAAAATGCTGAAGCTTGTAAGTTAGTCAAGGAAAAGAGAAAAATATATATATTACATGTCACAAAAAAGGGATAAAGTGAAGTGATGCAGATCATGTGACGAAAAAACACACACACTACTAGATTCTGTTGTAACGTGAATATTTGTTAGCAGTCTTGTTCTTGTTAAGGTAAAAATTTTATTTTTTAGTAAATACTTACTCGTAGGAAAGAGGAAATAGGTTCATGTTCAGTAGTCAACTCAACAGGCCAGCTGCTTGTTGGTGGTCTAAGCGATTCACTGACTTTCCGTGTGTGTGTGTCTTTGTCTTTGCACTGTATAGATTTTTTTTACAATATGACGAATAGCTGCACACCTTGGTACAATACGTAATGAAAAAAAGTAGGGTGGGCTCTCTGAAGGATGGGATTCCAGCATATACACTTTTTTTTCTGGGAATAAGGACCCTTTCTCGCATTTCTTCGAGTTGTAATAACATATGGGCGGTGACATGTGTTTTGACGTTTTCAATTAGCCGTCTCATTTCCGATCCACTGCTTGAATACACGAACATTACTACATTATGTCATGTCTTATCTGAAAAAGTAACAAATTGCTGAAAATAAATGATAGTGAGCTTAAAGCCGTAGCGTTAAAGTGCTAAACATTCTCGATTCTCGAGTGCTTCTGTACGTGGATGATTTTCAGTCTGTAAATATTTTTTTAAAAAAATGTTAACAGAATTTTGAATTCCAAATTTCCCCTGTTTTCTTGGCATTCTTCGAAAGGCCTTCTTGTTCTTGCTCAGTGATCATGAAGGTATCCTTGAGTCGCTGATTCTATCGGGAACACACAAGCCATACAAACCTCACGCAAATTCACAAGTACTCTGTCAAAAAAAATATTATTTATCATAACATCACATCATGCATCGATCACATCTTTTTTTTCAAAATGTTCGAGTACTTTGTTTTCAAAAAAAATAGAGAAGAAAATGGTGGTGAATGAGACGTCGTCGACAAAAAGATTTTTAAAAAACACACTATGAGAACTAAAGGAGGAGTTTAGAGATGAGATTAATGCTTTTGATATGGTTTGATAGGGAATCATATTAAGCTTCCTGTGCAAAAACCATGAGACCTTGCCAAACCTCTCATTTCACACCTCAGTCAACCGTAACTTGCCCTTGCTTTATTCACAGTCATTATTTTTTATTATCCCTATTTTTTATAGTATTACCTACTGTTATTTGCCTCTCTTCTTTTTTTTCACTCTGTTCTTTGCCATTTCATGTGTGTCCGCTTGAGTGTCTACGTATAGGCTCAGGTAACTGCCTTTTTTTAAACAAAATGATGACGATTATTACATGCATGCATGCGTGTACATAATACGGGCAAATAATGCCACACTTGTAGGCTAGATATAGGTACCCTCCTCGCTACAGACAACTCCATCGACATCCTCGAAAAAAATGCTGTGAATTACATGTAATAATTTGAAATAAAATGTAGGAGGGCACTCGACCATAATACAACAACGGAGTAGCCAATTGTTAGCCCCTTATTATTTCGGATAGTGGTAGCCATGTCACCTTATTCACACACACATCCATTGTCAGTGCTGTGCACGAAATGGCTTCATACATCAGAAAAGATGCAGAGGGAAAGCAGATTTGCTGTGGGTTTTCAGTTGTAACGAGTAACGAAATTCAAACAATTTTTATATACTCAAATACTCAAGTTATGTTCTCTTTTTTTAGTTTTTGGGGTAAAAGGTATACATTTTTCGAGTTTTAATTGTAGTAAAAAAATTATACTGCTAGAAAATGGTGGACATATTTTTATATACTAAAATATTTTTATAATCCTGGCAGTATGGAGTCACCTTCACACACTGCTATTAAGTATTATTACGTGCATGAATGATTATTTCTAGCGATTGAAGGTAGCTGGTAGTTATTTTTGCTTTTGCTGTCATCACTGTTTTTGTTACATGAGGTAGTAGCAACGTTGTGAAATAAAAAACGAAACAGAAAGGGGATGAAAGGATGCAAAGTATTTGACACGCCTGACAAGCTCTTTTTGGATCATTTTCTGTATTCCCAATACATTCTGTGCTGCTACCACGACGACTATCAACACTATCCTGATCCCAGAACGTTTCCCATCCATTCAACCATCAACTAACCGACAATGTCATCATCTTCAGGTGTTGATGATGATAATTACTATCATGGTATCTATTGTCAGCTCCACATTGTTCCATTCATTCAGGAGGATATTGTGAATGAATTGTTGTTAGCAGTGGCTCTCCCTCAAAAAAATAAAGTTGAAGCCATTATTAAATTCCTTCGAACACCATTTTTAAAGCGGCATAGTAGCAGCTGCTACAATCTTCAATGATGGAAAGGTAAAACTTTAATTGGCACATTTTGGGGTAACGTGCAATCTGCATTATAACGTGCGAGTTTGTAAAGTGATGCAACATGATGCAATTTAATAAAAATGGGATGAGAAAAAAACATTTTTTTAAATTTTAAATCTTTATTTATGCGAAGTTTTTGAACATTGTCGACGTGTAAACATATTTATCGTAATACTTTGAGTGGTTTACAATCTACAGTCGGAGAGCTATACAGTGCACGTCTACCAGCAAAAATTAATAGAGACTGAGAAAAAGGAAGTACGATAATTATACATACTGACAACAAGTATAATTATTACACTTTTTGGGTATCGTGGAGAGCTCGGTACACGTTTATTTGGTTACACAATTTACAACTATAATAGTTTATTTCTAGTTATATGCCAATTAAACATGCGCAAGAGTATTTGGATATACACATAAAACTGTACACAATTTACTACACTATGGCTTTCTTCCAGATACGTTCCACTTTTACAAATTTTCCTTTGCATTTCGCTTACTCACTCTGTAATAGCGGTAGCTTGTTATAGATATTTTACTGAAATATTACGATTTTCCACCCCTGCATCTTTTCACGCCGTGGGTATTACAAGCATGGAAATGCACTATACAGATTAATTGATTCGCGATCCAGAGATCAAAATAGAAAATCCAGCTATCTTTGCACACGCTCCCTTTCCTATAACTGATGCTCTCGTAAAAGTGGGGCTACTTCAGATGGATAAAGCTGAAAGTTGACTTGAATGAAATGGAAAAAGATTCACTTATATTATTATACAAGGAAAAAACTGTTCTTACTTTGTCCTACCAACTAATAAATTTCTACCTTCGAAACCTTCTTTGTGAGTAAAGCTAAATAGAATTTTCTAAACTAGAAAATATAAGTCCATATTGTGCTCGCTTGTAATAATAATCAACTTGGTATTGTAATTCGAGTGTCCAAACAAAAAAATTTTTACAGCGTACTTTCACATAATTATATTATTTACAGTGGAGTGGATGAGTCATTAACGGATATAGGATACCTATTTAGAGCTAAAAATCTATTTTAGGAAGGACAGCCAGTTAGAAAAAACACGCTTTTTCTACCATCCGTAGTACGGCTGGTGTCTCGGCGCTACGGGTCCCATTAAACCAGGTGACGGGTAGTAAGCTGTGGTGAGAGAGCTTGCAACTCCAGAACGGCTACTTAAGGCCCCCCAATGCGCCTCTTCCTGAATACCGTGACTCTGGCTTGGAACTGCATACCCACCTAATGCTGTTGGAGGAGATGCTCCATTGCTCATCTGTTTGAGATAATGGGGAGGAAAGAAAAAGGGAAAATGAGACAATTGAAAATAAATTTTGAAAAAAGCACAGTTCTACGTGGGATTATTCAGGTCGTTCATTAAAAAATTGTAACAATGCTAGTACAATAAGCCATTTTTACAAACAAAGGCAATGAAAGCGAGTGATTCTGCTTTCTGCTCATTCACAACATTTGCTCGTTTGGGTAATAAAGTCCTTTTTTCAGCTTTGCTATTTTTTCACAAATGAGCCAATTATCTTGGAATTGTTAAGTTTGTTGGTGCAAAACTCTCATCTTTTTTTTGGAAAACAAAGCGGACAAGTTTACAATTGACAAAAGAGTTTGGATGAGTGAATGAGGTGATCTCGAGAATGAATGCAAAAATGAGAAAAAAGCCATATGGTTTCTTCGTGCATGCTCTTATTTTACGACCTTCAACTGCGCCCACATTCTTACTTTTTTGCAATTTCATTTTACTCACCGGGGATGGGATCAATGAGGCTGGTGTAGTTCCATAAGCAGAGCCCATGAGGGAGTTTCCAAGTGCAGCAGCGTAAGACGCCGTTGCCGCAGCTGCAGCAGCAGAAGCCGTAGAACTGGTAGTGGAGGGAGTTCCAACAGGAGAGGAAACAGATCCTGAAGCAGAGCCGGAGCCTCCCGCTCCTGGAGTTTGACCGGACATTGGCATTGACACAGGGCCCATGGAAGACATTGACATCCCGTTGCTGACTGACGTTGAAGTTGCTGAGCTTACATTGCTCCCTTGTGCAATCTGAGATGAGCTGTACAAGGAACTGCTTCCCTCAACTGGACCTTTAAAAAACACATCATAACTTGCAAATTACTCTCCTCAACTTTTTTTTCAAAACTCAAAAAAATCTGTTATTCATGAGGACAATAAATAGCAAGTTTCAAGTGAGAAGCTCAACTTTCAGCGTTCATTAAAAAAAGCACAACTGCGTGCCATTATAAATCACCAAGTCACTACTCACTGCAATGATTTACATGCTATGGTGACTTTCGTGACAGTAGACAGTCATTATTCGTCGTAGGAGGCATGACTTACAAACAACAAAAACAGATAAACAATACTGCTAAATTTCATTATAGTCATTGATACATTTTTTTATTCAAGCATTATCCGACTGTGTGCCTGTCACGTACGCCTATTTTTTTCACAAAAAAATAGGTTATAAAATTGAAACTGCTGTTGCTGCAGCAGACGAAACTGAATCGCACTAAGTCGACACCTTTTCATCAGCAGTGATTAGAATGAGAAGGCAGAGTCACAATGCACAATGAATGGTGTGAAATGACAAAAAAATAGACGATATGAGAGGGATGAAAGTAAAAGTGCACTTTTAGTACAGAGCAACAAAAAGGATATCTATATAATTTTTATTTTTACATCATGTCATCATGCTGTACACCACGCCTCATTCACCACAAAATGGATTCCACATTTTTGTCTCAGTGCTCCTGCCTCTTCACAGCCCACTGTTATGTATGTGTGTCTACGCTGTGAGCCTGTCTTGCCTAGAGGCAGACCAGAGAGAGACGTGTACATTTTAACGCCCATGTTTTTCTACCTGTTGCTCCAAGTTTAGAGAAACTATGATTTTTGCAGCTTTCACATTTTAAAAAAGAAATGAGTGCTTACTGTGAGAAGACGACGGCCCAAAATGGGAATCGTGATGCAAGGCGTGATGATGCGGATGAGAGAGAACACCGTACGAGGAGGAAGACGTGGGGTAAACTGGTAATCCCATCCCCATCCCTCCAGAATTTCCATAGCTGCTGCTTCCTCCACTCGACACTTGCTTCCGTAAGCGAGCTCTTCTGTTGCTGAACCAGACCTAAGATAGTAATCACTGTTTTTATCTCACCTTTCCCCAACTGACAACTTAAATATCATTATTCATCACTCGTCATGTCTGTGCTAGTCAAAATTACTGTAATCATTTATCTTTTCATTGTAGGCGGGCATCCGCGTACTCGCCACGTCTGTCTTGTACTCTCGGGAGTTGGGAAAACTAATCTAATATTTATTCTTTTTGCTCAGTGCTCATCATCCTCCTTAGAAAACCAACAGTAGCTGTGCGCCAGCTCAAAAACATGAATTCATTATCACCACCGCCACCACTTTTTCATTTTGGGAGTAATAAAAACAAAAGATAATTATTATGCTGTGAGCAGTAATAGCTCCAACAAGTAATAAGAAGAGACTAATGCCTTATTGCATTTTTCAAGAGTCCGCTCCTTGCTGACCACTCAAATGAGCCGAGTCATTCTCATGATTAAATTATTACTTTGCTACTTCATACTTTCCGTTCGTCAAAGAAAATTAAATCATTACAAAAGTTTGGAGTTTTGCGCCATAAAACTGCTCAAAGTTTGTTGTAAACTACTCGAATTTTTGTTGCTTTGTTAAAGCCACATTTTTTTCTAGCCCGAGAATTTTTATTCCACTTTCATTTCCTGCTTCACTGAACGTGAGTTTTAGGTTGCCCTAATGAGGGAGCTCCGATTTTACCAGCAAACAATGGAGGCGGATGCAAAACTGCACTGAAAGAAGAATTAAAGAGGAATGATTTTACAGAAAATGAGAAAAACAAGGGCGTAAAGTTGGCCTCAAAAAAAGAAAAAGTTCCAAACTTAAAGCTTTGCAGTGAACAACAGAGCGCAACAGTTGTAGTCTCAGTTTATTTTTTGAGTAGCGAGCAATAATAAAAAGCATCATAATGACTTGCAGATTATCGAGAATTGAAAAAAAGTGAGCTTGTGTGTACAATGGATACACCAATTTTCGTTGTTCCCACTAAACCATACTTGACTAGAAAAGTAAAACATGCATGTCGTTGTGCTGCTTTTGTTGCTTCCTTCCTACTGTTACTGTTGATGTGATGATGCTGCATCTCTCGCAGACAGATACGGGAAAATGAGAAATGAAAAAAAGACAAAAGCTATAAATAGAGGTTTCGGTTTTGATTATCTACCAGTTTCGGAATTACCCACCAGTACTGGATCACCGAAAAGGTTACAGGCTTTGCATTGTCCCGAAGCAGAGATGAAGTTCATTATATTTTTTTTTTGGTTTTTTTAGGTAGAGTCAGTCGTCAATAATGGTGAATAATTAGAAATGTGGAATGCACCTCACCTGGAATTAATTTAATGTGTGTGATTATTTTATGTTGCGAGCTCTCAGTCGAGATGACTCGACTCGCCTGATTTCATTCTAGATTTATTCTGCACAGGGTGATCAAAATCTACAAGATTCCTTCAGGTGATTCTCCTGGAGAAATCCTAATACATTGGCAAGGTTAATACAAAAAAGAGAACATGCTGCACACTTAAGCGACGATTATGTAATGAAGATGAATCATTTTCTAATTATATCCCAGCAGAGAGCAGAAGCATCATCGCATTGTTTTAGCAGTGAGAGAGCGAAATTGTTCCATTTATGCTCCGGCATAATTAGAGCCGTGCATTTGCATAATATATGCTACCTCTCTCTTGAGTCTTGAGAGTTCTTAAAATGTACCAAAAATGCCTTTTTCGTTCACATCTCTAAATAGTCATTCGCAGATAAAATAGATCAAACTGAACGTTGTGTAATGACAATCTAACAATGGAGAGGTAATAATTTTTTTGTAAATCCTGTAATTCAAGAAAGAGGTTGAATTTTAAAGTGAAAATATATAGGGTAGGCGGAGCCTACTGACACTTCTCATATTTGATGATGACCTCGAGCTTTTCGTTATTTTTTTTCTGTATAAGGTGATATCCATCGAACATTTAAGTAACATTAACAATTTTTGTCGGGCAACATTCATTATTACTATTAGAGACGAAAAGGATTTTGGTGGAGGAGGGCTGCTGCTGATGATGATGAGGATCGCCATTTTGTGCTGCTGGGGAATGGGCTACAGTTTCTAATGACTCGTTTGAAGCCAATTTCCCTTCATTTAATTTCATAATGATATTTTACACCCATCAAGTAAATGACTTGATATCTGCCGCACAAGTTTTTTTTCCACATCTCTCTCTCCCCACACTTCATTTCTGTTTATTTCTAGTTTGTGTGTGTATCGTACATTAATGCGATATCAAAACTTGGTCATCGCATGATCTGTGTACATTTTTCATAATCATAGAAATCATACAGAGCAACCTGCCGGCTCCTTTTTCTCTGCTGCCGTGTCCTGTTTTGGTGTTGCTACTTGCACCTCCGCCACCACTGTAGGAAACATTACATTTTAACTACCATCCTGCCTCAAAAGTCTGTAAGTCATAATAAATTAGAACACTTTTTAGAGAACGTAGCTTATGGGAAAATGTGTAAAATGAGTGTAATGCCGAAAGTGCTCAAGTAGCGAGCGAGGCTTTTACGAGGATTTTTTTTCTCCACTCGTAAGATGTATGTGTGGGGTACTTTTTCACAATTTATTGCTCTCTGGATGTGAGCGGATACTTTATCTCATTTTTCTTCCCGGCGCCTTACACAAATAAGTGCCTAAAGCTAATCAAATAAGATGTTGATGCCGTTGACCACTACCAACACCGACACTCGCTTCTCTGTCGGCACAGCTTTTTAATATGCCGTTTAGCGAAAAGTGTGAGATGAGTGCTTTGAATATACGATGCATGCAATAAAGTCATAAGTTTTACAAGTTGCAAGTGCTTTGGGTGGACCCAAGATGATGATGATGAAAAAGGTTGGATTTTGGATTGCGAAAAAAAAGAAATCGGCTTACGAAACTGTTTATTCCACTTACCATCTAGAATTTTTTTCTCAGTCTCCCCTTCACGACCCCTGAGGAGACGAGAAATTGCGCTCACGGAAGGGGCGGTCGTTCTGTCGCAAATTCCTTCTTTGATTAATCTACAAAACAAGAATGAAAATAGGGAATTAATGTATAAAAAGCTTACAAAAAATTGCTCAAAGAGATTCATTTTTACATCACAGATTTTTTTAAATGTCGCTCTCTTTACCTGTCTCGAATTTCCCAGGAGAAAACGCCAGGGTTTTCTCGCTTATAGTCCTCAATTTTTTTCTCAACATCTGGGGTCGCAACTCTCGGCTTACTTCCTCCAATTACACCAGGCCGAATGCTTCCTGTTTCCTGATAGCGATTTAGAATTTTTGATACGCAGCCATGCGATACACGGAGCTGTCGGGAAATAACGCAAGGCCGTATTCCCGCCGCGGCCATTTCCACAATTTTTAATCGAATGTGATTCGGCAGCGGCCGACCATTTATAAACACTCCGCCTAGCTGATTGACCCGACCCTGGCCTGTTGAAAAAAAATGTAAAATGAATATATTCAATCTAAAGATAGTGCTCACTTTTCTCACGCTTTTCAATCCGATGAGTACTGGAACTGAGGAGGTGAAAGAACACATCTCCTCACTTCCAAATAACTGTCAGATCACACAAAAGACTATGAATACACCTATTTGCAAGTCGTGACATCAAATCAGTTGCTCCCATTGTTTCCACTTCTGAGTATATTAGCTTCTCCGTAGTATCAATATCTCCAAACAATGATCAAAAAGTCGTGATGCTGCTGTACATACACTACTGATTTCTAAAGGATGCACAAATCCCAATTTCCCAATCCCGAGTGATTTACAGTGGCAACCCAAGCCCAAAAGAAATGCTTAAAATTGAATTCACAAAAAATCTTTATTTGCTCTATTTGACAGTTTTACGACAGCCTTATCTTCCCTTCCGTGGTAATGTTGCACAAATACTGTCTCAGTCCACTGAGAAGTACGAGCTTTGCTCAAAGGTCATTGCAAGAAGCAAAGTACAGAAGTGCGAGAGACAAAGCATTGAGGAGTTTGCTTCGGTAATAATTACAGTTTTATTGATTCCTCTTCCCAAAAGTGACGAGGGAGTGAGTCACTTGGAACAAGTCAAGAAGTCTTACTGTATTTAAGTTCTTTTTTCTCTGAGTTTGACAGGGCTATCGTAAAATCTCTCTTGTCATCCTGCATGATTATTTACAACCTCTAACACTTTCAAATTATACGGTACTTAAATCCTTACTTGTTTTCTATTGTTCATTGATCTACTAAAGTCCTTTTTCTATTTGCTTGTCAATCCCAACAATAAACTAACATGACAACTTACTGACAAGAAGCAGCAAGCATGGTTAGATAAGTGAATTAATGATGAGCACATTTCAAAGTTAGGAAAACCGTGGGAACCTCATTTCCACATTTTCGTACTCTTGCACTTTCCAAAATGTAAATGATGTAAACATATATAAACTTGTTTTTAAATGGAGATCATTTAATTGCATGTACTTAAAAGCGGGCCGCATTTGTTTTCGGAGACTCTTTAATTTGACATGTGTAAGATCAAGATCATGAATGTAAACTAATCATAATGAGGCTAGTGTCGGTTACTCTGAAGTAGCCGAAAAAGGGCATCCTCCTGACAGAGACAATTTGTCAAAAAAATATATATATTCTGGATTCACTTGGATCATGTTTGGAGCGGCAGCATTAAAAAAGCGCTTCACAGCTCCTTTTCAAGCAAGGGAAGCTGTGCCGAGCAACACGAAAAAACAGCACCACCGGTGTTATATCTACTTTTCCCGTTCACCGTTCCTCTTTTTTTTAAGGTTTCACCTTTCAAGAAGGGTGTCTTGATAAATGACTTTTTGGAGAAAACAATATTTTTCTATGAAAGGGGCTCTTACAAGGGAAAGGTTTTTTGTTGGAAATAATAACTTACAAAATTACTCGAAATAACAAAAGCATCAAGTTCATCAAAAAAAAAGTGTTTGCTGCTGCACTTGACTTGACTGATGTCTGTAAAGTTTGTAATCTCTTTTGCCAGATTATACTTACTTATGCTTACTGGTAAAGTAAACTCACGGTTTTGAAGGACAAATAGTGGACCAGTTGTCGGAGAATGTGTCACATAAAATTTAATGTGCTATTACAAGTATATGAAGCATATATGCAGTTTGTGCTTTTTTTCTTAAGTGTTTTTCTTATGAGGAGTGCAACAAGTTGCGCTATAGCTTCCCCTGATATAAAAAAAATAATCCCTTACCTTGAAATGGATATCCACCAAAACAAGGTCGCATCATTGCGATATTGGTGACAGTCATCTCTGACGTCTCCAGGGCGTCCAATTCAATTTAACCACACGCTGGCTCACAACACAAAAAAATTATACTTTAATAAAAGTTCCAAATTGCTCACTATATCTCCGAAAACGCGGTTTTCACTCACATTCGAATTCTAGTTCGCACTACACAGTTAACAAAAATGAGCTCACTTTGCGCAAATAGTATAAAAATTAGTTCGTAAACTGCACTAACTCCTTTTCAGACGAGACAAGCACTTTGGCCAAATTCCTCAACAAGTTCTCATTCGAATAGAATACGTTACTGATCCCAAAAGTCCCAAACCTTCTTTCCATCATCAGCACTGTTGTAGGTGTGAATGGTTACTGAGAGCTTACAAGACACGACTTTTCATTATGATCCTGCTCTGTGCCTGCGAGATGATAAACCCCACCAAGCTCCTCTCTCGAAAACCCAAAATCTCTTTGCTAATGTACAGGGGACAGGCACCACTCTCTCTGCCTGTCTTCTTCCCCACACAAAATGCTTAATACACTTTACACAGAAAAAGAGTTTATTAGTAGTTTCTACATGGATTTTTTTGACTTCTCCTCAATCGCTAACTTTTACTGCTTAAAATTTTTGATGATCAAGGTTTTTTAATACGTGTCTCCAGTTCCGTAATAAGTTTACTTTTTTTACAGCCTCATAAAAACCTTATGGTCAAATTAGTACAGAAACGGGGGAATTTTTTTTTGATTTTTTGATAAATGCATCAATTTTCTTAATTTTAAATTAATTACTACTTTGCCAAACCTCTCAATTTTTTTTTAAAAAAAAAGATGATTCAGCAATTAATTACTGTTAGCAGGGGAAAATTGTTTTGAGAAGAATATTATGAAAAAAAATTATATTCCTTCACCACAGAAACCGTTATAGCTTAAAATTAATCTTTTGGTGTAATAGTTTATTATATCTATGAAAATGAAAGTAAGCTTGGAATACGCTAATACATTTTTTAGCATGCTCTACCAACTTCCTATTTTCCCTATTTCATGTTTCAAGTTTCATGATGCCGTGTAAATATAAATTTTTATCGTCATGATGATAGCGCAGCACAACAGCCAGCGCAAGCAGCAGTGTGTGTTAGATAACAAATAATGTCTGCAATGAGTTTTTGAACATCCCCACACGTATGAAAAAAGGTGAAGTAGAGTTACTTTGTTGTATAAAAAGATAGGAATTGTGGGAGAATTACGCTTGGGATGATACTCACAGCCTCCTCCCTCATAGCTCATAGGAAGATGTAATGGGTCTGATGGAATAAAAGGCGGAGAGAAGATCCATGAATTCCCATTGGTAAGAAAGTATCTTGGCAGATAGCTCAACCCTTTGAAAATGATTTTTTTTGGCATCACACAAAAATTTTGTACAAAAAATACACACACTCTCTCAGCTTCAGCGTTATTATCTCTTTTCCACCAACTTTCGCTTCACCAATTTAATATGACTGACTGACTTTTTGTGATGTGAGCCGAGCGAGCTGATGGCGATGCGATGCCAAGAATCATGCAATGCGATATCTTCACGAAATGCAAGACATTCATTCGTCTTCTCAAGAAAAAAAATGAAGTCTGCGAGAGAATTCGTGTAACTGAAGTATAAAATTATTTTCTTGTAGCTTTTTTTTAAAAAAAAACTTTTTTTGTACCTACACGTTACGCAAGAGAAATTTCATGGCTTCACCATTATACTCATATTCATAAGAGTGACTGAATTTTTATGATAATTCAAATCTTTTCATAGTACTAGCGATGATAATGATGCCAAAACGCTGAAAAATTTTATTTGAAGAAAAATAATGTATGAGCAGCGCCTGTGAGGTGTACCTTGTAGTTGAATTCAAAAACATCCTCGTTTATAAGCCCTTGCTTAAGCACTTTTCTTCAGAAAAAAAAGTGCAAACTCTTGCAACAATTTTTTTGACGGTGTCTCCCAGTCGTGCAAATGGCTGGTTGGTAAAAAAAATTGTCGCTGTTTTTGATGTTATTTAAGCTCAGTTCGGGAGGCAAAGGCAAAACTTTGTATTACAACTTAAAGGCGGCTAAAATATTTTTAAAAAGTAATGTTTAACGCTGGCACAAAACAACCACACGTAAAAACCATGTTGTTGCTGATGCGTTAAGGCATGAAATAAACTTCGATATGGAGTTCTTACAGCTG
>JAHZND010005679.1:0-14018 GCA_027744115.1 Acrocyrtus sp. NNG-2020
AATTTTAGCAAGTCCGTTAATCCCCCAGTATTCAAATTATCCCCCATATCCAAATAATCCCCCAGGTAAAATAAAATTTTTCGCGAATCCCCCAGGGGGAATAAATGAGCATATACGGTAAGTGCACTTTTTTTTACATTAAATGATGGGAACCGTTTTTACTGTATTCGATTTCAATTCAATTTTGGTACAAGAGATAGTAGCTGATGGTGATGGCGATGGTAAGATCGGCAAGCAATTTTTTATTCTTTTTTTTTGGTTTCGTCGGAAGTTGGAAACGGATGGGCGTCTCCGCTAAACTGACTATCAAAACCAGACGTAGTAGAAAACTTTACCTTGCACGATTTTTTTTATTTGTTTCGTGCTTCGCAAGGCCAGCCGGAGTAATTCTAATAAAACGGGAATAAACTGTTTTCCACTGTGTATGTCGAAACAATCGCGGGTGATGAAGACAAAATCCATTATCATCAGCGGCACATCACAACCATATTCTCTAAAAAAAAGATACATTTCATTAAAATGTTGCATGCTAGAAACATTCTGCACTGGAAAGTGTTTTTTATTCGGTCACAAAAAGCTGTCAGTGAAAATTACACAGGGCGCATGTTGATGATAGAAGAAGGAATTAAATAGAAATTCAAGAAAAAACGTTAGCCCAGCGGTGGCACTTTTTCACCCGTTTTACAATATCCACAGGGAGTCCTAGTTTTGGATTTTTCGGAAAACTTTTAAGAGCATTTTCCGATAACTAAATACATATTTAATATTCAGTAGATTATCAAGTATTATAAAATGGACAACCAAAATACATCTAACAATAACATGAACTGGTTAACACTGCCTAATTAAGATAACGACGTCTAAAATAACCTTTATAAAAATTGATAAAATGACATTTCACAACTTATGTTATGTCATACAAAGTTCAACAGTTAAATACGCATACCTACATTATAACTATGAATATGCTAGCCTCGTAGAACTGATTGAATGAGGAATCTAACGAAACGTAATTTTAGTTTATATTTTGAAATTAATTTAAATCTTTCTATATTTAAGTAGATGCATACTAAAAAGAATGCGGTTATAATGATCCGACTGCTCAGTATGCCTGTCTCTACCGAAATTTCCAGATATCCCTCTTCATATGTACTTTCACGGCAGCCACGGCCACCACCATTATTATTGGCATTTTGGTCCCCTCCCTATTTGCTTTTCATATTACATCAGTATTACCGTGAAAATACTTCATCGGGTAGCTGTTAGCTCTCCGTAATCTTTTTCCATGTAATATATTGACTTGCAAATATTATTTCAACTTTTGATTCTAATCTGACACTAAACCCATTCTGATTATTTGTCTCTACTTAAGGCTCAAGACAAAGCCATCACAATAATGGCCATGAAGGGGAAAACATATGTAACAATGAGTAGCGCGCAGTGGACTCTTCTCTTCATGTCTCCGTCCTTCTATTGACTTTGCTTTATGTAGATTTTTGTATATGGTCTTTCCAACAAAAGAGTGACTGCTACTGCAGCTTTCACAGCGACAATGACACTGCAATTTTTCATGTGTAATCCGTAATAACCTAGAGCAGGCACAAAACCTTTTTTTCTCTGTTAATTTGAGCCATACCGTTTTAAAAACTCAGCTTAGTTTTTATACGTAGTCCAGCAGTAAATGTGTTTTTTCAGCCATTATTAAAAACGTGTCACTGGCGAAGGCAATAAATAAGAAGGCGTAGGGTATAGTCATCAAGTGTAAATTAATGTCTCTTTTTCTCTCAGGAAGAAAAAGTGCGGCAGAGCTTCACACATTTATTCCTTTCCTGTTTAAGCAAACCAATAAATACAAATCCGTTTAGACATTTTATTAGCCATAGAAGGAGGCATGGTTAAACCAACGTTAATGCTCCGAAGACAAACGGCAATGACCACACACGGCCACCTTTCACTGTGTGTAGGGTGAACAGTAGCAAATAGCGCACACCCACCATACCCCAATGCAATATCTTTTTTTTTGTTTTTAGAAACTTCTCACCATACATACACCAAAAAGGGGAAAACATATAAAAAGGACGCTATTGTATGGATGACTTTCAGAAAAAAATCTCATAAATCTTATGGGTTTCCTAATAAAGTCATTCATTTTATTTCCCACTTCCAGTTTTTACGTCATCACGGCTTTTGTGGGGAAACGGCGCAGTATTAAAAAGTCAGGTCGGTCCAGCAGCGCAAACACATTTAAGCTGAAATGAATGGCGATGTACAATTCCTTCTGTGTGCTTATCCTATTTCCTGTAGCTCATCTCTAGACTTTAAATATTGTCCCTGTCATATTTTTTGTTTCATTCCCATCATAAAATGTGTGCACTAAACAGAAGTAATTTAAAGTGAAGGCGAGCCATGCAGAGCGCGCACGTGCACTGAGGTCGAGGCGTGTGCGACCAGCGCTGTTTAATTGGACTTGATGAAATGAAAGCAATTTCTGGATGACTCTATTAGTAGAGCTGCGCATATGCCATGCTGGCTTATGTACTTTTATATGTAACTGTAATAGAAATAGTTTTTTTCTTTGCTGATGAAAAATCGAAAACGTCAGAGTTTGAGCTATTTTTTGTCCATTTCTCCCAATAATAAAATTTTTCAGAAGTACTCTGCGCCTTTGATGTATATTGCTTGCCTACCTGCGACCTGTTCTCGTTACTCCTTTCTCATTGATTCTCAATTTTCTAATCTTAGAAAGGGAAGAGGGAGTTGGAAGGGCACACGACATCGTCAAAGCAATTCAAGTACACCTTGTTGAGTTTCAGGAATGTTGTAATATCAGAGTGAGCATCCTGCACTAATCAAATCAAAGACTTCAGCAGAGTTCTCGTCCTCCGAAATAATTTTCATCATAGAGAAACAAAGTAATAAACCGGCCAGGCTCTGAGAGCACGCCAAAAGTATGTTATTAACTTTGAGAAAAGAAAAAGTCTGCCAGGTAAAAGTCGTTTGGGAAGGTTACACGAGCAAAAACGAAGCAATAAGGCGGAGTAGAACTCAAGTATGTACTTTCCCTTCATTTTGTTCCTTTAAAGATCATAAACATATCAACGACAAAAACATATCTACGCTAAAAGTTTTTTCCAGCTCTTCTCAAAATTATTGACTTGAAACTTGGAATTAAATGTACAGCTCACATTTGACATTTAGTTAAATAAAACTGAACTAAAATATAAAGGTTCACATTAAAAAAATGTCCGTTTTCACTTCATTACTAAAAATTGGCTACTTCGTTTTTAAACTTTTACCTTTTACTGGCAGGGAGAAGAATAAGTGGTAATTCTAAGTTTTGCCCTAGAGCTCACCTTTACAACGTTTTTCCCCGACGTTTTTCTCGTAAATACTCAAAGCATTATTAGTATTTACGGAGCTGCGAAGGACCCGCACAAATTTCTTTCTGAGCACGTCTCCACATCAATACTTCTTCTTTGTATGAGAATGGAGACATGGAAAAAGTCATTCCGGGATTCATTTGAGATCAAGTGGCTTTTACTTTCTTTCGTACCCCAAAAAGGACACCATAGCTGTAAGCTTTATGTTCATAAAACTGAATCCACAGATAGTGGAAACGTCTCTATGTACAAGTGTATCATAATTTTTATATAGTGCGTAAACTTTTGTATTCGTACAACACAATCCAACAAAGTTTCTGTGAGATCTTGGAGAGCTGTGACCTGCATAAATATCGTGAAAGCTGTGTACGTAATAAAACCCCAGAAACGTGATGACTTCCAACAGGGATGGTAAACTGATGATGACCAGTACAAATAAATAGTCCATAATAAAAATGCAAGGGCAGTCATGCATATATTTTATAAAGAAACATGGAAAATAGCTGGCCTGCTCAATTCAGGAATTCGGACTTAAGAAGCGAGCAAACTATGGAAAGTTTTAACGTGAGCAAAGTCATAGCCTTCGTCGTCGCCCATCCTGTAAAATCTCCGAAAAGAAATAATCTAGAAAACTGCTCTTTTACTTACTTTCTCGTACAGACCATCACCATTTTCTCCTGGAGAGTGGAGAAAAGGGAAGAATTAGAGCAAGAGTAAGAAAAAGGAAAATATTGCATTGTTCATGAGACAGCAGCAAAAGCAGTGAAAAACCAATGATGAAGGAGAACATCGGAAAAAGATATTCTCTTTTCCAGTAGGAAAACTGGAAGCAGAGGAGCTAGCAAGGAAAAAAAAACTTTTTCTATCGCTGCAGTGCAACCCACTTCATTAAACAGCTGGTCTTACGCTTAATGAAAATTGATGGCGTTTTTCTTTCTTTCTCCTCTCCTCTCTCTTTCCAACAGAATCGTGAATCTCTTCGTTTTATTTGACTTGGTAGCTGCTCTCCTCATTTCTGTATCCCACGCAAGAAAATCCAGTTCTGGCTATATGGAGGCAAGGTCAGATTCAGACTCAAATTCCTTTTTATTCCTGATCTCCACTCATTTTTAACTAACGAGTGTAGCTAGAAATGCTATTTAATTGTGCTTCACTCCTAATTTTACAGCAGTTCTGTTTTTAGGCACATTCATCATTTTCTAAAATAATTTTCGAACGCACTTTTCCGCATTCCCGCCACACTCTTTTTGATCCCGAATCTCGATCGTGTGCTGTATATTTTGTGACAGGAAGAGACAAAATCCCAGCGGCAATACTCTTGCGTGTCTCTCTATTAATAAATGACTAGATAGATAGAGGATGATATTGATGAACCATGTACTGTCTCTTTTCTTCTGAGTGATTGCCTACATTTTTCTTTTCTCTTTAGCTCTCCAACAAAAAAAGTAAAATTCACCAATCTATCATTCCGCTTCTATCTTGTCACTTTAAAAACGCAACTTTTGTAGCAATTTTTTGCTGAAAAAATAAAATAAAGAGCAGTCCTCAGTCCTCCCCTAAAGATAGGTATATTAAGGGGAAACTGTCCTTTTCTCTACAATCCTGACTGACTGTAGTGGTAAAAGAGACACTCCATCTTATTTGTACGTGATGAGGGTGAAACCTATAAAACGTATCAGGTTTGACAGGGGATGGAAAGCCAGAAAGCTGAATTAGGGATTACGCTTTTGATATTTGTTTTTTTGGGGTGAGTGCGATGTAAAAGTGATACTGTTCTTGTGTCATCTTTGTTTATAAAAACAGTGTTAGTGACCTATTACCATTATCATTGGAGAAGTATGTGCATTTTCTAATTTTTTTATTCAGTTCATTACATTTGCGGTTTAATATTCAAATCTTTATTTTTTTGGTTTTTATTCACTGGAAGTAGGATAGAGAGTAAATGAGGATTGCAGTGTACTGTGACTTTTATAAAAGGATGAAGGTCTCTCGAGACATTGTTCCTATTTTTGGTTGGAGAAAAAAGGCACTTTTACACTCTTACTCTGATTCATTCGAGCAGGAACAGTATCCAAATGGTAGGAACCAGTGTAACTGGCACAACCATCCGAGCAGGGAGTTTTTAGACTGGAGTTAGAGCAAAAACACCAAAATCCAATCTCTGCTCTGACACCGGAAAGCATACCCAAAGGACAATACATAATATCGCTTATAAGGCCTTAACTTACGTATAATGACCCTCTTATTTTATTTATATTTTTTCATCCCGTTTACTCCCTTTTCACTACGATACTAGAGATGAGGTTGGAGCTTATTCAACAATGGAAAAATGCACAGAGTTGACCAAATGTTCGGCTGTACTGTAAGTCATCTATTAAGTGGGGAATGCAGCACTGTCATCATATCCCATAGTCTCTTTGCTTTTAATCGGGAGTGTTCCGCTCTGTGGAAAATCAAGTATGGAAAATTAGATAATTAAGTAGAAAATTGTGTTGTCTGTCGATCTCATTTTTTAACGGGAATAGGGGGAAAGAGAACAAGGGAAATGTAACCCTTGTTAAAATTTTTTATTTCCATTATTCAACAAAATAGATAAAAATGGTACAGCCAGTGCACCTTCTGTTCTTATCCATTGACTTTTGAAGTAGGAGAAAGTGAATTGTCGGCATATTTTTTATTGTAGTAGATATGCTATTTTCCGAAAAGAAAAATTTTCACGTTTTAGGAAACAATCCACTTATTGATCTCTCCCAGGGAAAAGGGTTGAAATTGAAATGTAGTTTCATGTGGATTTTCTTGTGATGAAAAATGCTATTATTTAAAACTGTCAAAATGGTTTAAACTTTTCATTCAATTTTTTCCAAAAAATATGTGAAGGATATTCTGCGTTGGTGGAAAGCGGAAAAGGAATACATACTGATGTGGAATATGATACGGGAAGGGAGGGTGCATGTCACCATTCCATAACAGGAAGGACAAGAACAATGGAATCCACTTTTTTAAAATAAAAAACCTCAGTCAAAATATCCTCTCTTCATCTTTGGAAGGAAGTGTGCTACCGAAATTCTGATTTGTTCTTTTCTTTCCGGAGACTGTCAGTTTTATTTGAGTAACAGTCCAATCATGCCTGTTGTTTTCCGGTATGCTTAAATGAGCTATTTTTGTTGAACAAATTGAATTGGCACAATTTCCCTGCTACATTAAGCTGATAAAAATGCATCTATACATATTTCCACATCGTTTAAACGCTTCGGTGGGATGTGTGAAAAATTTTAACAAAATTTGTGCTTGTAAAGTTTTGCTGGACTTTGGCACTTTAGTTCTTAAGAGAAAGTGGAAATTGGGAGGAAAGCTGGAAAGCATGATATATGCATAAAACTGGCAACTGGCAACTAACTAAATATTCAGCTTCTCCCCTTCTTTCCATTTTAACACTCTGCCTGAAACACATTTAGACTTTTTTCTAAAAGCAACAAATAAAAACTCTAAGA
Organism: Acrocyrtus sp. NNG-2020; assembly: GCA_027744115.1. Taxonomy (NCBI): domain Eukaryota; kingdom Metazoa; phylum Arthropoda; class Collembola; order Entomobryomorpha; family Entomobryidae; genus Acrocyrtus; species Acrocyrtus sp. NNG-2020. The sequence continues at coordinate 6,872 of JAHZND010005679.1, forward strand.
AAGTGTGATTCTCTTCTTTCTCCTTTTATTTCAGCTGTAGTCAGTTGTTTTTCTCGCTTTCTTCAAAAACTACAAGTAAAAAGGCTAGAATGGGGAGACACATGTGAAAAGACGCTAAAACCAAAATGAAATCGCAGAGCCTCCAAAAAACTGTAAGAAAAGGGAAAAGGAAAAGAGGAGAGAAGAGAGAAGTGGGGAAATTCGTACGGACCTGTCAACCGACTAAATCAAGACGAATGCTGCAACATGAAAGTGCTTTTCTCGCCGCGCTCCATTGGGAGCTCTTCCATTTCAGGGTAAAAGGGAAGAGGGCGAGAGACAGGGAAAACCGTATAGCAATATAGTAACCTTTCAGGGTCTATACCGGTAGTATTAGCTCCATAAATGGAGCTGGTTCGGGTTTTTCCTGCACAAAAATATCTGAAAAAGAACCATATGCAATCATCAAAGCAAAAAAATGCTCTAAAACTTTTAAAAAGAGGATTTGAAAAATACGTTCGGAGAAAGTATTGTTTTCTGATTTTGTGCTTTCTTATTTACATTAGTGATGGTTTTCAGTTATGTATGGAAAATTTAAAGTTTACCTTAAATTGGAAAGTGGGAGAATTCAGGCAGGTCATTCATGGCAGATTTATTTGAATAATCACACCAATTTCCCTCAATTTTCACATAATAACCTTCAATAAATATTCTGCAGTATTATTACATCATTTACAAAAGCTTGAAGCAATAAAAAGCTCATAAAACAGCTTAGAAATCTCCCCGAATGGGTCAATAGTTTTCTTTGCTTATAATTTGGTGATTGCGAGACACTTTTTACTTTCTAAATACAACTTTCCCCAAAAACATTTTCATGTATGCAGCTTCCAGGGAGAGAACCCATTTGTGATGGTCCCCTTCTGTATGTCCATAAAAAGTAAATCGCGGCATATGAGTAGAGTTTCAGTATATTTTTCCTCTACCTAGCTTACATTTATTGCCAGACGATGATGCTGATCTGGTGATCATAATACTAACTGGTTAGTTGAATGAACGGTCGTTATTGTCCTCTCCACCAGGAAAATGCTTGAAAATGATGGGCTCAGGGGGACACATAATCATATAGAAAAAAGGATGGTCGTGGTCATATATGGCTGGCTTATGATTTTGAGTTCAGTCTGGATATAGTGTCTTTTCACTGTAACTACGTGTTTAACATGTACAAAATCCATTTCTGAAAGCTCTGTGAAGCCATTTTGGAGCAAAATCTTGGGAGAAAAAAATTATATAAAAATGGCCATACAAAGAATCTATCCATAATGATGTCATTATTATTGCATCTTCTTGGATCATGTCCTTCTCCAGTCCCTTGAAAATAGGAAGGGCTCACGGCTCACAATAAATGGAAAAGTTGTTTTTCTGAGATTCGTCGGTTTTAGTGAGGTAGCCAGCAAACGCAATACCGCAGTCTTCTTTCCATAGGAAATAGTGCTCACTGGTTGGGATGTACAGCGTTTGCTCGAGATAAACTGGGGATTTTTTGGTAGGAGAATCACGGAGACCGTTAACCGTCAGCGAGATGAAGTTTTATTGGAAAATGAAATGAGCGTTGAGAGACCTTTTTTAAAAAAGACAATGCCTCCACCCGCATAGGTATGTGTACCGTGCACGTTCACAAATCGAACTTGTGACCCGTTCATCATACAAATGACCAGAAACTGGAGAAGCAGAAGAGTTTTTAGTTTTCTGGTCCTATCTTCAGCATTCCAGCAAAGTTCGCCTTATATATGCTTAGTTATTATGACTACAATATGTATATGGGGTCTCCTCTTCCACCGTGGCACCAGAAGGCATTCTCAGTTTGCCCCGTCATTTTGGTATTTCCTTCTAATAAAAGTTTTCCTGTATTCGCATTTCTTCAGTGGGAATATTGGAGTACACTGGAAAGTTACATTTAAAAAAAGAACGGCTCTTTGTCCAGTTTCCGGTTATATGGTCACCTAAACCTAAATTTAGGCCCTGCACGTAAGCCACAACAACACAAGCTCCAATTAAGTATTTTTTTTACTTTACACTTGCATAAAAACAACTTACCTTAGGTGAAGGTTTCGTAGTGCACTACAAATATCATAGAGCAAGTCTAGGGTACTTTGGAACGAGATTGAAGCAACCGCGAAGTTTATGTTCTATTTAGTAGAATCATCTTATTTTTTGCCTTTTGTGACGATGATAGACTCGTTTCTCATTCACAATTCACAGCACAAAGCAATTTCCTTGTTTACTTACATACTTACGTCGAGCACCAGCTTCCTGAAGTAAATCTAAAGATATTAAAGTGTAACTATTTTTCATAAAAAAAATTAGCAGTGACATAGAGTAGATCGTAAAAATTGCAAAAATTTGGTCAGTAGTTCCTCATAGGTTTTAGCAAAACAGTTTCGAAGTCTAGTTTAATTGGATACATTTGAACTAAATATAGACCATTTATTGGATGTACCACTGCCACTCCTTAATGCTTTGAGTGGTATTTTTTTGCTATATTAGTGACAAGGTAAGAAGAAATTATGCGTTTGTACAATTTCACTAGAGCCAACTTGGTCAACTTTGACTTATTTGAAATTTGAAATGAGTTATGTTATTTTATTTTCGCTTACTTTTATCAATGCTAAGGATTTTCATTGTTTTGTGAACAGGTTCTTTTCAATCAGCAGACCAATAGAAGGAAACGGATATAATAATAGCTAATCGCTAATAACAAGACATTGAAGCTCAACATGGTGTGCATACCATGCATCGTTATTCCTGCCCTTTTATTCATCTGGCACAAGTTTCTTCAACCTATACTTTTTCGGTTCTGGAATCCATGGGGCAAGGTAGATGATAAGCCTGCAAATGAAGACCAAGATCAATCTAAAGGTTCGGATAAATTAACTGAAAAAGAGAAACTTTCGGAAGGTGATACAGATACAAAATCTAAATCTGAAACAGCAAATGGAACTTCCGCTCTTCATTCCAAAGTGGATTAATATTTGTATTTACTAAATCGCGAATACATAATGATAATAGCTGTAGATATGATATAATATGATGTGAGTTTGTATGAAACATGAAATGAGAAGCTTTTACTATGTAAAGTGTATTCAATTACACGGGCTTAAAAATGAAATTGAAATACACTCGATATGTGCTGCTAGTCGATATAAATGATTCAATGGTTGCATTACTATATCAGTGATCAGGATCAGAGAAAATGAAATTTTTGATTTACGTTGTTGACACTCTTATCCTTAATGTATTACGAAACTTTTTACATTCACTTGTGTAATTAATTATTTAGACAGTAGAAATGCGCATATGTAGCATGTGATGGTAACGAATGCCAGTATAGATACATGGACGCATGGACATCGGTATGCTAGTTAGATTCGGTTTCTTGTTCTATAACTAAATGTCATAATCCAATCCTAACAAATGAAAAAGGTGCTTTATGAATTATAAAATAATTATTGACGCCAGACTCAGATTGACATCAGTTAGGTGATCTGAGCATTATAATTATGAATGTTTTAAGATTTAAATTGAATTATCACTACTGTGTAAATCTGTATAGACAATTTTTGGTGCCAGCAACTGAGCAACTGCCGTTTTTATTTTGGAACCAAGTGCAAGTTAATAGTAAAATGAGTAAAAGTTTCGACATGACGCGATATTTACTTTATACACTTACGTAAAAACTTTCGTTTTTTATTTTAGAAAAAAAAAATTAACATAAACAGTCTCACGTGGTATTGTAGCATGAATTGAATTTACTTCATTACAGTAAATGTTGTGTAAGTATATTTGAATCATATTAAATTAGATAGTAACGTTTTTGACCCAAAAAAAAACATTTAATTTGTAATTAAGACACGTTTTTCAATTCAATGTCAAAGACCAACGTAGAATTTGGGGGAATGTCTGGTGCTGCTCCTTTCTTTCCATACCTGTTAGAAATATTTGCAAAAAGTAAAGCATAGTAAGGATGTTTGTTTATGTAGAGATTAGGTATTTTTTTCATTTCATTAGTTGACTTTGAAATCGAATACTTAATTTAATAAAGTGCAAAATTTAAATTTGTATACAAAAATATCTTACGCCAACTGAGGGACCGCTTTGCGAAGCATCAAATTGCTTGTTATTTGTTTTCAGACGTCCGCTGTAGTAAACCGCGACCTGCAGTCATCATAATAATAAAAGTCAACATTTGTTTGACTAAAAGTTCGAATTTCGACCATATAAGGTCGTAAATGTGTCGTACACGGCCACACGGGACATAATTACATACCATTTTCCCAAGCTTAGCAACTTGGCCATTTCCTGGTCTCATATCATGAACTAAAACCCCACCTTTAGTGAAAGTCTTCATTGGGGTTTGGCCAGCTGAAGATAGAGCTTTCAGTTTTGCAACTTGATTTTCTGGGGTTTTGGGTGTATTAGAATTGAGGTTGTTCTTATTCTTGGAGATGGAATCATTACCCTGCTTCTGGGGAGATGAATTGATAGAAGAGTCATTCGATTTTTTGGCATCCTTCTTTGACAATTCCTTAATTGGCAATCTGGCATCGGACTCACTGTCGCTATCATCATCATCATCTGTATCCTCTTCATCGCTGTCCTCTCCAAGAACCTGTAAATCATCGTCGTCATCGTCATCGTCATCCGATTCCATTGCATCTACTTTTCCTCCAGTTTCTGGATTGTACTTTCCTTTCTTCTTCAACTGCTGAAGCTCCTCTAGTTCTTCTTCGTTCATATCGCTATCAGAATTTTCTTCTTCATCGTCATCTTCTTCGTCATCATCATCGTCTGACTCCTCTTGGAGCGAATCACCATTAAACAGTTTTTTTCTAATGTCTTCAACTGTCTCTCCTTCGTCTGAAGATTCCATTTCCATCTCTCCATGTGGCTCTAATTCGAGAATTGAAACTCGCTTCTGTTTCTTTTCTTTAGCGTCTGATCCTGTTCTCGGTTCAGTAACCAAAATCGACTTCTGCTGACCCTTGAACGGCTGAGTTGAAGGGGTTGAAATACCTTCTAAAGCAAGGGTGTATCCAGTCAGATGAACTTTGGATTTTCCAGATCCACCTTTCACTTGAAATCCCACTGTCTCTCCTTTACCAATTCGAACGTTTAGTGGAACTTGGAGAACTGCTTGCCTCGGTGACAAAGAACATAGCAGAAAATCGGTGTTGTCTTGTTGTAGGTACAGCTGAACAGGATTTTCTAGAGGAATGTCAGATGTGAAAATCAATTATCAATTTTATCAATTACCATGCTTTAATGTATTGACGGACAACAACCGACGATGTAGTTTTTCGCCGCTTAAGGGTCATTGATAACTTTTGATATGAAAATAGCAACTGTAAAATTACTAATATCTAACGTACCATCATATTTTCCAGATGCCGAGTCAAGTGGTTCAACTGCAGCACCTGACACACAGAATGATTCCTGTACTTGCTGCTTAAACTTCTTCCCAGAACTGACCGTAATACCTTCCGCAACAAACAGAGAAATGGAATGTAAGCATTCATAATAAAAAATTACATATTATAATAATAATATAACCTATTCCAACCCACATTTAAATATTACATGATTTAATTTGTAATAATAAAAATATGACTGTATAATGTATAGTTGTAATAATGGATATTGTATGTTAAATGTTATGTAATTAATTAATTTTGTAGCTGTGTTACACTCTGCTACTATGAATAACTTACCCCAAAACGCAGACATTTTGAGCAATTACCCACCGCGTGTCCGATGTTTCCGTTCAGTTCAGATTATCAAATGCGGAGTTGCAGCTAAAAATAGAAAAGTATGGCACAATGTTTCTTATGCTTCTTCTACCAACCAACAGATTAATTAACAGATTAGTGTAATCATCATTTTTGTTTACTTTCTTACCTGTCAAAAGTCTTTTTAGTTTTTAGTCAAAATAAACACCAATAAAATCAAAAATTACACCGGACACCGGTGTGACTGTACAAAACAGTAAAAACACTTCTGCTTATTTAAAATAGTCTTTGTTGTGAAAGTATAGAACTACAATAAATAATACCAATTTCATAACCACATTTACTTTTTACATTGCTCCGGTCAATAAAAATTAATTAAAAGTTAACGTCAGGTGTCCGGAAGAAGCTGAGAGTAAAAGCGGTTAAACAGAAGTGTATTGAGTATAGTGATTGTGTGATGAGTCTTCTTGTAGACAATGGAAGAAGCGCATTTTTATTTTTGCCTCCGTCAAGTGGCTGATGGCAGTTCTCATTGCGTGCATTCGACTACAGCTTCCTCACATTGTACATCCAAAAGCACGTGCGCTACACATTACATGGCCAACCATCCATAACCACTACACAGCTACACTACAGCCACTACACAAGCCAACTTTGTTTCAGAGTTTCTGTTACTCTTGCAAGTTATAGCTTGGTTTGCTTATTTTCATGCATTGCCAATTTTCCAAAACAATTTATCGACAAATAATTAACTTGCTTAAGCTAAGCTCATAAGCTACAACCTACTTTACTAAAGTTTTCCTTACTTATAGAATAATGCTTATCATTATTATACAGATATCAATATCATCATGGACTAGACCAGACGCTAAAATTATTTTTCTAACAAAAGTGCTTCTTAAGTGGATGATAATATGAAGGTTATATAATATATCCGAGGAGGACCTCAGATATAACTAGTGCACATGGCAGATAACCTCAGTTGAGGTTATCTGACATGTGCGTCGATTTAGTCTGCAATCACTCAGAATGATCATATGTACCTTCATAGTGCATAAGGTACTTTTTGATACGCCATACTTGTGTATGGTGCCTTTTTGTGTTTTTTAAAACTTGATGCAGTTTCAGCTCAAGCAGGTAAAGAGTGCGGTATAGGCCGAGAGAACTAGGACATGTATCACCAGACGCCAAATGAATGAAGAAGCAGCGAATAAGCGAAGCCGACGACACAGTTAGTCGTCCACACCCATGCGCATAAACGCACAACATAATTTTCATACATATAACAAAACAACCTACGCGTAGGTTGTTTTGTTATATGCACAGAGGGCCATTGGAAAGGTTTGCTGCTTTTTGCTAGAATGCCTACAAATTAATTTAGGAAT
>JAHZND010005680.1:0-19668 GCA_027744115.1 Acrocyrtus sp. NNG-2020
CCTACTTTTTTTTATTTGATATTAAAGCTTGCTCTCCCTACGAATAAAATAGTCCATATTTGTGGAAGGTTGGCGGAAAACAGATCATTTTTTGGATGCTTTAAATACCAGACCAACTTAATAGACATAGTGATTGAGGTAAAGCTAGAAAAATAAATCGGATGCGACTTTTCATGTCATAAGGATAGACACGGCTTGGAATATGGAATGGATCAAGTCGTAAAATAAAAAAGGCCTGTGGCAATAATCTACTTTTTCCGTTTGCCATGATGATCCTTTCTCATCCATTCATTCATGAATCTAGGGCAAAAGAGAGAGAAATGATATGTCTTGCCTGTAGCTCTGGGAAGCTCTGACGGACGATGAGTGTCCAAAGGTTGTAGAGAACACAAAGCGTAAGTATCATGAGCCAGTAGAAATAGAAATTCCCATCTGGGTTGACAACACTTCTTGGAAGACCCCGTTTCTTTTTACGAGTTAGTTTTTTCTCTCCGGTACCTCCGCCCCCTTCATCGTCGGCGACTTCGAATGTATCCTAGTTCAAAAAGAGAAGAGAAAAAAAATGTTTTTTGTATGTTTTTCATCTTCATTAACTCAGCTCCTATAATAATTAGGCACGAGAGAGCCAATCCAAATGCTATGCGGAAACGGTCATGCAAGTTCCTAAAAGTTATTGGGAATTCTGGTGGTATCGTGTCCCCCTAATAATTCTAATTGCACACACTTTTTTTACACCTTCATTGGCATTCCTGAATAATTAGTCATTTTTCCATTAGCGGCCAGCTCCCCGACATATGTGAGTAATTTTAATGCTAATGAGAAGATGATATTTAGTAATATTTTAGCAAAAAAACATTTTTTTATTAGCCTTCTCGGCTTATGGGCGGATTTCCCCTTGAAATTCATTTTCTAGACACGTACTTAATCCTTCATTCGTGAATATAGCACATTTAAACAGTGAGCAGTGCCGTAAAAAGGGAAGAGAAATAATTGCAGACAAAAATTGGATCATCATTTATGTGGGTGTATTAATAAAGGGAGAAATTGGGGAAGCCTAATTTGTCTAAGTCGTTCGTGTGCAGAGAGAATGGAAAGGCTGTACATGTTTCCCCTCGAGTACTTTTTCTTCTCGCATTATCCCAAACTTTCCCTTTGCTGTGTGGCACCATTTCATGCCATGCCCTGGTTAGCTTAGCTTAAATAATCTTGCCTTTGGTGTCAGTAGTTATGCTACACTTTTTATGCCGACAAATTCTATTTGACAAGAAGGGATAAGTCAAACTTTACTTCTTTTTGTAGCAAATACACTATTTTTGTGGGAGGCTTACTTTTCGAGGACGAGAAATTTTAGCTGAAAGATGAGCACACACAGCTTTTTGTGAATTGAGTGGATCCACGAGGAATGAATCACTTTCTCAAAGCAGACAACTTGCAAGGAGCACCGACAGCATAACGAATTGTAGCTGAAGTACTACAACACCGTGTCGGAGTGTACGTCCATAATGAAATATAAATGCTAGTTCATATGTGGCTTTGGTATGCTGACGAGAAAAAAAAATCCTCACAGGAATTAATTGTAATTGTCCTTCACTCCACTCCCCACCGATGATGAACCCAGTGGGTGATAGTTTTTTTTAAGAGTGAGGTGAGGATGTGAGCGGATGTTCAGTGATAATCGCATTAACAGTTTACAGGGAATTTTGTAAAAATTAGAAAGTTGGAAGTTGTCAGAATCTTGTCAAAAGTATAGTGAGTGCGCTTTTAGTTTTCCGGACACACTTTTTTCTTCCTCTGAGGCTGTGAGCCACAAAAGTCGGCAATTAGGCTGCTCCCTTTTTCCTCAGCATATTTTTTTCCCTGCCACTCTTTTTCACTCAAAAAATATGTCTTACGCTTTTAGCGTACCTTATCAACTTACAAAGTGTAGGGGAATATGCTGCTACAAGCACAATATGTTTTTTTCTTCTTTCGCGCAGGTAGCGTAGCACAATAGAATGCCATTTATCCAGCTAAACGCGGAATTCAATTGACATTTGACATTTTGAATGTGAATAGGAACTGGTTAGGAGGGATTGCGTAACATTAAAACCACTGGAACTTGAAGTTTCATCTTCCTTGTTATTCATCATCTCCACAGGAAAAGAGAAACAAGGAAATATTGCTCCCATTTTGTTGGTTGCTACGCTGTCGTGGGAAGGCCCTAAAATGAGGTCGTGCTTTCTTTCTTATTTCAAGCTCAAGCAGAAAATGTTGGCAGGAGACTGCCGGTTGCAACAAAAAGATAGCACAGCAGGATCATGTTGCTCCAAGCTACTTCATCCCTCAACTTCTGGCTGTATTGATTGATGCCGCATAAATGCTAATGCACTGCTGCTTACACTATATTGGAGTTTTATTGCTCAAGGCACCCATGAAAAAAAAATTCCGGGGTTTTGGCAATGATGAACCTAAATAAACGTGTGGAATGTTGGTTTGGTTAAAAATGTGGTTTTTCAAAAAAAAAATCTGTATTCCCAGAGCAATCGTGTAGAAAGTGAGCGCGCTGCTTTATTACACGCCATTTATGTGGTGATGTATCGACTCCGTGCGCTGCCACAAGTCGACGTATATTTGATACACCACTACCAATGGCCATCCATCCACCAGCCGCCCAAGTCGTTAGATGTTTCTCGATATCCTACATCTTGTTCTACAGATGCGTTGACAGAGTTAAAACATTGTAGCGAAAAAATGTGGGAAGCCACCACCACCACCACCACCTTGACTAGTGCTGTTGTGCAGCTTTTAACTCTCCCACAACAACACACGAAGTAAACAAGTAGTTTTCCTATTAGATTTCCAGAAAAGGAAGAGTGCCAAGTTAGCTCTGCTATATTGGGCTCAAAGCTTCGAAAAACCTGTTCATTTCTAATAGTTAGGAGAAAGTGATGAAAGTAGGTAAGTGTACTCAACGCACATCACCCAACCGTGAAAGTTGGGAGTGGAGGTGTAAGTGGTTTTCTTAGAGTTTTATGGCACGGTGTGGAAGAAGAAGAAGAAGAAGAAGAAGAGTGATAGAGAAGCTGGGAAAAATTGTTTGGCACGGCGAAATCCTGACTCAACGTATAAGCACGTATCACAGCATACAATTTACTTTTACTTATCATTGACGGCTACTCTAAATAGGTGGATGATGAGGAAGAAAAGGAGGAAAAAGGTAGTAAACTTAGCAAGTATATTTCAAACTGGCATGAATACCAACAAGCAGCCTGATCGAGCTACAACCACCACCGAAAACCGTATTTACTACCTACGTGCTTGAAAAAGTCTTTTTTTATCAAGTTAAATATGCATGAGATCTCCGAGACTTGGCACTTTCCACGATTTTAAGCAGATGCTGCACCCAACAAGGAAAGATATTAAAGTGAGTGAGCGGACACAAAGGCATAAGAATGTTCTTTACAAACCCCTTTCTCCGCGATGACTTGTATCAAAAAAATAGCAAAAAAAAACTTTCTCTTTCTTCGCCACCCACAGTCTAATCTCTGCTGCTCACAAAACAAACATTAAACGAAAAAAGGCTACTAACTTAGAAATTTGCTTGGCAAACCTCACTGCACAATTTGATGAGAGATAACCTAATTATCTTTTTTTTACTTGCGTGATCTAATAGGCCCCACTATTCAGGTAATTGCTGGAGTGAAACCAAGTGCCACTTACGCATATCTACGTAGCATAATCAAATATACCAGTTGTGTAACATGAGCTGTTTCACAGTAGAAAATCCCTTTTCAATAATAGCTTGTGTAGCTGCTTTGCTATCCCTTTCGTCATTTTCGCAATTTCTCCCCTCTCTAAAGTGAAAGGCATATAGAAAGCGCGCTCTAGGAAGGTCCACATGACCCGGTACAGTGAGCGACTATTAGACCGAAATCAGTTTCTTAGAAAGTCGAGTAGAGCTATACCGACTAATTTCCCGCAGAGTGCATTTGATGTACCGTTCTAATGTAATATGCTCTTTTCTTTAGCTTGAATAAGATCAAAGATTTGTGGATCTGCACTCACTTTAATAAGATTGATATAATGACATTAAAACTCTCTCCTTCGCAAGTCAGCCTTCGTTACTACTCACATGAATATTCCTTTTATGTAAGGGAGGCCATCGAACACACTTTCTTCCAAATTTGCTGATACTACCCCCGCTTTCTTTCTCCACTAATGTAATCCGAAGCACGATAGTTCCTAAATTTAGGCTCTTATTTCATCAACACCTCCCCAAAAAAGTATAATATACAGTCTCCACCACTCCGACTTTTCAACAAATTTCGGGGAAGCCCTGAAACATAGTGTGGAGAGGAATGTTCCAGTCTTAATAGCTTTCGGCTATTTTAAAGCAACTTTCATGGTAAATGATTTTCTATGAGAGTACGGACTTTTCATCGCATCAACCAGAGCGAGTGCAACTTTTCAAAAGACCACTCTTCCTTTTTATACCAGATCCATTTCTTCTCCTGTCATCTCATAAAAGTCATAAGCTAAAAACACATATCAACCAGAAAGGTAAAGAAAATAGATAGAGCAACCAGAGGAGGTAAAAATCTGTCACATTTCTGTAACCAGCGCTGTGCCAAGTCGCTTCTCTTTTTTTTAGTAATTTCTCTCTAGCGTCTATTAAGGAGCTTCTGGGAACATGGCAACTTCTCAGTTTCTTTTTTTTTCTACCTATGTACGTCCATTATCGGTAAAGTTCTCTTTGGTCTGAGGCACACTCCCTCGAAAGATCCCATTTCGCTTGAACATAAGGCCCGCTATCACAGAAAATCCGACAAAAAAAATAAAGTTTCAACCCTCCGCTTCATAGGAAAAGTCACCAAAGCATCTGCTATAAATATCCGCGCTATATCTGTATATCCACCAGCAAAAATGAATATACCTAGAGCTCAGGCTATAGGCAAGGTGAATGAGAGGAGGAAGAAGAGCATAAAGTTGGCGAGGTAGTGGATGCCTCCATAAATTGACTTAGTGAAAGAAAAGTACCATTATAGGGTCATCTGTACTCCCAATATCATGCACGTAGATATTCGCTTATTGAATAAAATATTATAGTGGAAAGGCATGGTTCAATGCATCCTTTATGATAGGATTTTAGAGGAGAGTAGCTCACACACTCACTCCTCCGCACCAGCAGCAGCGTAAACTTTTCGCTGGTGCGCTTCTTGCTTTCTCTCTCTCTCCGTATAGAAAGTTACTTCCCGACTTATCAGCTATAATTCACAGATTAGATGAATCGAGCTGTAAAGCTGTTGAACGTTACTGAGATTAGCACAATACTCAATAACTATATTAAAAGGAGGAGAGAGAGGGGGTAGGACATCACGAAGACGTGAATAAAATTATGATGCTGCCGATTCAATTCTTGCTCTTACTCAGTTCAACGTCCCCATATTGTGCCCTGCTTTTTTTCCCTTTTCTTCCCTCCCCACTCTACTTTTTCGCTATCTCTTTTTCAAATCGCAGCTGGCCAGTTGAGGTAACGCTCAAGCACTTCTGTAATCGTGTCGGCGAGCGGAAAGGGCCAAATGAGTTTTACTGTTCATACTACGCTTAGCACTAAAGCCACTTAGTATGGAGTTCGTACACAATTTCGCAGCTCATGATAACTCAGCTTATGATTATGATCCAGTGATTTACTGCGCGTAACCAGCCAGGCAATCAAGCCAATTCAGCGAGCAAGTGTGAGAACGCCGCGCATAATATTATTTTTAGCTAAAATCCCATTGGCGTTTTCTCACAGGAAGGTGGGCTCATGTTTTTTCCGCTTCGAATTTATGCATATTCAAAGTGAAATCAAATAAAACGGAAAAAGATGTTTCCTTTTTAAATAGAATATTGCTACATAAAGGCGCCATATATTTTCCAAGGAATGGTTTATTTTGTAGAAGCTTCCAGAAAATTCAGTTATGGAAAGGAGCTTCCTAATAAGCAAATTTTCTAAGTTCAGTAATTGCCGTTCGTGCTTCCGTTCCTTGATTACAGAAAATTGGAGCGTTTTCATCTAAAGAAAAGATTCTGAGTATGTAGATATAAAAATTGAGTCAAAATTCAATTTATTTGATCTAGTTTAGTGTATTATTCTTGTGAATTTTCCTGCCAAATGTTGACTTCCCGGAAGGGCGCAAATGTACAAAAACAACTTTTTTCTGATTTTCTAGAGATAAATGAATACCATTTCAGGGCTCATTCAACCAAGTTTATTTTCGAATTGTGCAAGTACGCTCACAATCGTACATTTTTTTTTCTAAAATCTCTCTCTAAAATACATTTTTCTAAACTATTTCACTTGGAATCAATGTGAGTGAGGAAAATGCTGAGATATTCTGATCTTCTTGACCCTATGCGTTATTCATTCTTGCTCTACTTCGCAGAATATGGGAACAAATGGGAAATAGCCAAGTTTATCAACTCCAAGCCAACTTTGGAAATAAAAAAGCGTGTAGAATATAAACTACGTATCAGAGTGGGAGTTGATTGTATGTGATTTCATTTTGAGACCGTTGCATCCCGCTTTTTGGGAGACTACGGGCTGATCTACGCTGAAACGCTATCCTGATTTAGTTTCGTCCTTTTGTTGAGGCAGGTGGTAAATTTCTGCTGTATAGTGAAGCAAACTTACGAAATAAAATGGATATATAATAAAGCATGCACCAAATATTAGAATTTAATACGAATATAGTGTCACTTTATACATTCACTATAAAAATGATCCTGTAACAGCAATCGCTATCTAGTTGATTTTATTGCTTCCTCCTAAAACGCTTTCTTTTATGCTTCTCCTTTTTTGAATTTTTTTTTTCTTCTTCTCTGACTGCGATTGTGCATTGTAGAAGAGTCTATGGAGAAAAAGATACGTAGGCTGTATTCACACGTATTCTACTCCTTTTTTTATAGATATTTATCCAAATTTCAGAAAATCCTACTATTATTGCGCCGTACACAATAAAAATATATGTAAGGAAGGCGGCAGCTCCGAATTTTCCTTTTCCCCTTTTTTTCATGATCTTGCCCAAAGTTGGAGCAGTTTCGGGCAAATGTAATGATGTCTCAACTAGAGCTAAGTTACTAAAAATGAGAGCAAGTTAGGTCGGAAGGAAGCATATAATGGGCCTAATTCTTATCGGAGACAATGTCTACGTCTTTCTATCAATTCCCACATTTTTCTGCACTAGACCCACGCTGCTGTGGATCCCTACTCAAGTTGCCTCTTTTTCTCCTCTCCTTTTCCACTTCTTCTCCTCGGCCCAAGATTTTTCCCTACATTTTTTCTCCGAGTTGAAGGAGGGAGGGAGCCAGAGAAGGACTCCCAATTCCAGCCATTGAGATGTGAGTGAGGCTCAGACTTCTAATGGGCATCTTAAAGGAAAATCACTCTCCTTTATTCAGATTCCGTCATGCTTTCCCTCACACACTCTCACTGCCACTGACTGACGTCGTCCCCACTCTCCTTCCATTTAAGTCACTCAATGAGGGAATGAGCGATTCCCTTGTTACTCTTTCACAATCATTGAAAAGGACGTCATCGGACAGAGAAAAGAGCATCACCAGTCAACTTGAGACAATGAAACTTTTCCTCTCTTTCATAAGAGATCAGCTAAAGGTTCTACTCAAACAACATCCTCATCCTGCTGCTATATGTAGCAAGGACTTCAAACTCATTTCCTCAACTAACTCCTACACGACTCGTCGTTATCGTCACAGGGAATGAAAATTAAAAAGGGGGATTGTGCGTATCCACCACTACACCGCCGTAAGAACAACGTAGCATTCCAATCCACGTTAATACAGCGGGGATCCATGACCTCCCCTTATCATTAGCTTTTCACTACAAGCACAGCATTCCTAGTGTGGAAACCTTAAAAATGTTTTTTCAGGCAACCGACAAGAATCATATATTTAAAAAATAATACTACACATTGTACTATTTTAAAAGGATGAAAAGCCACCAGCCGTTCCTATGAATTTGTCCTTTTGCGATTATTATTATTATTACTCTAATCCTATACGCCCACCATTCTCAGTCCTGCACAAATGCGCTTATATCAACTTTACGAAAGGAAGACACTTACGCAGCGTTTTTTCTTATTTATGATTTGGCATCTGGCACTGCTGCTCCTACAGTGTAAAGTCACTTTTACAACAAAGGTTCTAGAAACTTGCCCCCTACTAGCGCTGTAATCCTCTTACGCAAGCCATTTAATCTCTCCCTGTAACTGTAGCAGAAAAAAGTTTGCCGTACTATCCATCCATTTCCAGTGAATCTCTGTCTATGACGTTCTTATTAATCTAGAGAGAAATGCAAATGCCAACAAGGAAACAAGCACCAAGCACCTGGTGGAGCCCTTTCGAATTAATTTAATTTTTTTTGTCAGCTTAGAAATTTCTTCTTGGCCTCGCTTTTATTTTTATATTTCATTTTAAAAACTCTCTTTCGGAAACTTTCGAGAGGAGCTTCTTTGAGAAATCCTGACCTCACAGTATATTGCAAATTTATTATTATTTTTTTTCTTTTCTATGTAATAAACTAGTGAGTGAAATGCACACATCTCCGGCAGCATATTGTCAGCATTATCTAAAGAGTAAACCTTCCTTTCATAGTACGGACCCGGGGAAATATGTGCGGCTTGGGAAGGGGAGATTTCGTGTTTGCTAACTTAAAAGTATTTGCCATTTGCATTTTCGTGACTTTTCCTCCTCATTTGAAAGCACTAGTGGGCCGAGCAGGAATGATACTGTATCTGGCGACAGCAGACAGCCTTGCTCGAATTTTTTTTGTTACCAGGAGCATCACCTTTCTCCCTCGCTGTTCATTTTTGCCAGAGGCTGTTACTTCCAGTAGGAAGGTCTCACAAAGAAGAGCACACACCAAAAGGGACGGAGAGCGAGTACATGTAGCGGTGTTGATGCAACTCATAAAATGTGAGGTTTTATCTGGAAATTTCTTGCTCTCTTTACTCGTTAGTTCACCTCTCACGATTCCTATATATTTTTATTATTTGGAGACATTATAAACTTGTGGAGAGGGGAAGGCGAAGGAATTTTCTCTCAAAAATGTCCCCATTATGCAGATTGCAGGCGTCCTTATTATTCACATATAATGCTAGTACCTAAATAAAAGGACGACGGGAGCTATAAAACGTCTATTACCGTAGCTTATCAGAACGGAAGCTTTTGACTGCTCTCTACACGACGAAATGATTCTGGAAAATTTTTTTTCTTCTATTACCCACTTGAATTGTAAAACAGAGGGGCTCCGGAAGTAATCCTATCACCCGATTTAATACAAAAATCAACACAACACTTACGATTAAGCATTTTCGAGAGTGGGTGCTGCCGCCGAGGAGATTTGGGTGGGAAGGGAGAAGGAGAAAAAGATTAACTGAATGGAAAACTTTAGCTGAATCTCTAAAAGTCCGTTGAAGTGCAAAGCTGCTGAGTGTGAGGAACACCCCCCAGCCATATTACTAGGCACTTACGTTATTAGTGATTTCATAAACTGTGCCTTAGAAAAACTTTGCTTGTTCTGTGGTAGGAGTGTCGGCGCAGTTAGTCTCTTCGGTAGAACGGGAAGCTGCAATATTTCACGTTGCTACGTGAGACATTGGTAGAAAATCTAATGGGCAGGCATAAATTAAGTAAGTGCATGCAATTATTTCGCAGATAAAAAAAAGTGGCAAATGAAGACAACGGATTTTTCCCTTAATAGACATGTTCCAGAAAGAGAACATGAAATGGGGCTACTTGGAACGTGCCTAGAGAAAAAAAAACTGAATCTGCAAGTTTTTTTTATTCTGAAAAGGTAGAAGCGAGGGAGTTGGTAGTAATATCAGCACTCGAGAAAATATGTAAAGCTGCGAGATACGGAACACCACGAAAAAAAAACTTTGTCCAGTGAGAAACACATTCACGGGAGTGGAGCATGCACGAGCAAAACTTGGAAGTCTGGGAAAGTGAAAAGGGGAAAGAGGAAATAAAATGAGGAACTGACTCAGTACTTTTCTCCTTTTTCCAAGTTTGTTTGCTGTCTCTCGTATATTTCATAGAAAATTGTTTGAATGAAAAAGAGAAAGGGATGTAACGTATAATGCATCTGACCCCAAATACGAAAGTGAAACTACATCTATCCAGTTCATAGAAGACGAAGTTGGTTACTCGCTCCATTACTCGACTTTCACTTCACATAAAGCAATGTAGCCAAGTCACATCCGCTTGGTAGCCATTTTCTTGCTGCTCAGAAAAAAATGTAGCCGTCTCTGTACATCAGTGGTAATCGTCGTGAATCATTGAAAAAACAGATAAAAGATCATGCAGTCCGTTCATGCCTGCTCATATGTGCAATGACGGCGGGGAAGGTAGCCGTAGCAGTAAATGGGAACGATAGGACACCCAAATTACCAAGTCATGATCAAAATTGATACATAATATATTACAGCAAAGGAGAAAAGTCTCTCCAGGAAATTCTCCAGAAGTGGCAAGTTTCACTCTTCCAAAACTGGAAATGAGCGATTGAAATAATATTCAATGTCCTCTTTCCTTTTATTTCAAATCAAACATTTATGCGCTCCTCCGTCGTCGATACACTCACTGTTAACCTACTGATCCAGAGCAAGTTTGATAAAAACGACGCTATAAAGTTGAACAGTTCAAAAGCGGAGGCTCTTTACGGCTCTCTCGTTTTTACGGACTTTCTTCTCCTTTGCAAGGAACAGAACACGAAATAAATGAAATGTTTGTGTAGAATATAAAGTAATTTCCATTTTCCCCATTTTTTGCACCAGCGCTACTCCAAGAATGAGATCTTGAACATATCTAAATGCTACATGACGCATTAGTAAAAAGAAGGGAATGAGGGGAAGTACAAAGAAAGGAAGATCTCAACCATCCCACAATATCTTTTTTTTTATTCTCTGCAAGCTAAGAATAGAAGAAGCACAATTGCCTTCGCTATCTGAGAAATATAAATAGACCAAGGGGACCACTCTTCTCCAAATATCACACAGATATTTACAGCACTAACTTTGTCCACATGTCACCAGATGAGGAGACGATTTAAAGTTTTTGCGCTGCTTTACTGCATGAAAGCTTTCTCTTTTTCTCGTTTATTTTTTTCCATCATTCCTCAGAGCTTACGGAGTCATTAATTTGAGTCATTTTTCAGCTTACAAGCCCCATTTTCCCACAAGATAATGTAGCAGATATTTTTTAAAATATTTTTTTTCAAGCTAAAAAAGTGTAAAAAAACCGGTTCATTTCTTTTTCAGGACTACTTCCTGTCACCAAGTTTGTAAAGTAAAATGCGCCTTCAAGTTACACATTCATTCCATTAATTAAGTTGAAATTAAAGAATATAATCTAAGCCCAGAAATGAAAATGGCGGTTTTTTTATTAGATATTAAGAAGATGGTGAAAGTTGGAAAACAAATTAGCACCACAACATACTTTTTCTTATGGACTGGCAACTCCCATAATTTTATGCATTTTACCCCCACTCCTCCGCAACACAAATTTCTTCCTTTTGCTTACCTGTGCCCTGTGAAAAATTTAGTTAGCAAAAATTAGAGAAAAATTCACCCTTGTATTTTCTGCGATGCGCTATCAGTAATTCAAATAATTGCATAGAATACTCTATAAAATTCAAATCACTGGATGTACGTTTCCGATTTATAAAAGATACACAAAAACATAAATTTTTACGTCAGGTATACAGAGTACGGATTACACTAACACACAAAAACAAGGAGGGTCGCAATACCACCAGGCAAGACAGACAAAAACACGGAGAATATACGCTATTTGTATCAAATTGAATTAAAAGTTGGATAGAAACGACCACAGTATTGGGAACATGTCTATGACAGAAGTTGTCAAGAAGAAGAGCGAGAGGAGGAAAAACAACTTCTCTGGAGAAAGACAGTTCATGTGTGCGTGGAGGAGTTTATATTATGCCATGAACCCGCTTGCTTCGCATATTTTTGTGACTTTCTTTTTTATCTACACAGCACACGTAAACCTACTACGTAGGGAACACACTCTTCACAAAAAAACATGACAATTGACAGTAAGAAACGTACTCAAAACGCTAGTATAAATACTCCTTTTACTTATCTCCATAGACAGTACAGACAATTTGTAAATTAATTACGGACACAAAATCATTCCAAGATGTAATGAAAAAGCAGTAAAACACTTGACAAAATTAGCACTAAAAAAACTTGCAGACAAGTACATCAAGATTTACACGAGAACATATAGAGCATCGTTAACTCTTTATTTTAAGCAACATTATCTTTTAGCCAAGTTATAGCCCATTAGGAAATCTTTTAGAGAAAAATAATTACATACATGAGAAAAAACACGTAAAAAAAGTAGTGAAACTAACACTTCTCTTTTATGGGAACGAGCCCAGCCAAATTACTGGAAAAGCGTTAAATATTAAATGGAAATTTATGTTGACAGATCGATAGCTTTGACAGTAACATGCAAATGCTGTTAGAGTTAAAAGCGTACACACTTAATAGCAATAATGAACTCGACATTTTATCGTACTTTCATGCACCACTGAACATTTTCTCATGTGCTACTTTATATATATATTTTTTTAAAAAACTCATCCTTAAAACTTTCTTGCGTATTCATGCTCAAGTTACCTTCAAAGGCCCTATGAAGTTCACAGAGTTAACTATAATTTAACCACGACTACTACCAGCAGTCCTCATTTAAGTCTAAAAAAAGTACAGAGTTTAAGGGCACCACTCATCTTCAGTTTTTAAATTCATTAAAAAAGTATATACATTCCTACTGTGACTTTCTCTCGAGTCAAAAGTACTCTTACACAATTAAACTGAATTGCTTACAAGTTGCCTCTTTTCATGGACAACTAAAAAAAACTCTAAAATTCTAAAAAGTTCATTCAAATCAACACATTTTTTTAAAAAAAAAACTGTCCTTTCCACCAACACAGTACTACAGCACACTTTTTTAAAAAGTTTACGGACCACATAAAGTACTAAAAAAATATACGTAAAGTCCTCCAACTTCCGTAACGCTCCCACCCAAACCGTCCTAAAAATCCAGCCGACTAGGGTGAGCCGCCTTATCTTCAGTTGGAACAAAAAACAGTGTTTACCATATGAAAACGGGACACGAAGCGTGCATAAATTAGTACACAATGATGTCCCTTTCTATTCAGAAAACAAGTATCAAAGCCACACGGTGCTCAACGGGAAGCCGTGATAGTCGTGAATCCTGTAACCTGACAATATAACTAATAAACGGATTATAAAAGCTTTCCCTTTATAAAATTATCCTTAATTACAGTGCTTAATCCATGGCTGCAAGGAGTCGCTTTGCAAACACAGTCAAAAACACTCAAACTTGGAGCTGAACAGTGCACAAGTGGGACTTCATTGAGAGGTACAGTTTTGTAGTCGCTTACAACAGTCATCAGAAACACTTTTACTTTTGTGTACGTTAATGTCAGCAGTTTTGTTACGCAAATGTCCATGTGTTCTTCTAGTACTTGTGCAGAAAATTTAAAAAAATTATACAATTCCCCCACCTTTTTCAAGCTTTATCACAAAAATGAAAAAAAATATATAAATTAGGAGGGCAATATGAGAACACATCTATATGGAGACGCGACAGCACACAGAATGAGAAAAAATTTTTCTTGAAAGGTGGTGAGAAAACGGAACGACACCGATAAAAAATATTTTTTTCTAGTAGCTATGGACACGGTGTAGAAGAAAGTGAATACAAGTGAGTATAAAAGTAGAGAGAAAAGAGAGTGAAAAGGGAACTATGAAATACTCTACGCTAGTTTATAACGGCAAATCACATATACGCTTAAAAAATTAGCAGAGTCGAATGGTGAATGGCGTGGACTGTGAAATATGTGATAAGTTGAAAAAATTGCATTTTTGCAATTTGATGATATGCAACAATGAATATGAATGCGGAATGCTAAGGAGACTCCAAAAAAATATATTGATTGGGTCAACCTGTAGCACTCGTGTGGATATGGTGAAGAGAGTAAAAAAATGTTGAGTTGGCACAGGGACGCGCGCTATATCAGCTTTAATTTCTTGTCAATTGGTAGGATTATATTGTAAGTGTGTGTGCAATAAAGTGTGCCTAACGAGACAGAAACTTGATTTTTTTTATGAGAGTGTGCAAATAGTTCGGACACCAAAAAGAGACCAAAAAATAAAGTACATATTTACGTGAAAAGATGTGCTAAACAGGGAGTTCAAGGGATACGTACCAACATTCAGGACAACCAATTACTGCTGAGTTATGAATTTCACATCACAGGACTACTAGAAGAAAAAGACAACTTTGGTAGAGTATATGAACTTGGTACACGGCGGGCACAGTGATTTATGACTCTACACAACGGCAACCTAGTGAAAAGGTTTTTTTTCTAGAGTGGGAAGTAAAAAAAAATTCTTCTTTGTTGAATAGACGTTACAAAAGTTTTCGCTCTTACAAAAAAATACTAAATTACATACAACACTACATGAAAAACAATGGACTTTCAGAAATCGAAAAAATAAACTTTATCTACGAATTCTTTGGAAACCTAGTTTTTTTTTTGCTTTAAAGAGAAGTATTTTTAGTTTGTTGTTATAAAAAGATAGTTTGGTAGGTGTTATGTATGTAGCAGTGGTGTATACCGACCTCTTGATCCTCCTAAGTCGAGCATACCAAGCCAAAACAGCTCGGAGATTTGTCCATTGCTGCTCACCCACACTTTTTGATCTAGATCTGCTGAGTTCTGAAAGTCTGGAAAAAGAGTCAAGAGCAAAAAAAAGAAAAGTTTTCCTTTTCCCGAGCCATTGTCAATTCTGGCGAAAAATGTATTAGCTGTAAAAAAAATATTCCATAATAGGTAATCAAATTTGATGGATATTTTTTTTGTACAAAAAAAATGTTTTTAAACAAAAAAAATCAGTTAAAACTTTAATGATGTAAATAAAAGTCTTTGTTAAAAAAATCAGTTTAGCCCAACTGAAAAGAGAGTAAAAGGCCAGTTTTTTATAGCAACCAGCTCCAAATATTTTCAACGGTGCTTTACCACTCCAGTCTTTCCACTTTCAAAATCATTTACGTCTTAACACTCTAAGCACAGAGTTACGCGGTTAATATTTGCTGTTATTTGTAAGTACAGTAGCTCTAATGGGTACATAGTTAACTATGATGCATTAATACGCATTATTGTTAGGAGTTACTCTACTATAATTGCTATTGACTGTGCAGAAATACTAGATGGGTCTTTAGTCAAGAGGACACCGCAAAAAAAAATTTTTTTGCGAGTCCTTGTCTGTCAAGTAAATTCCCAGTACCTAAAATAGTTTTACTCTCTAACCACAAATAATTTATAAATTTTAGAATGTCCGAAGCTATAATTAACCATTCGCGCTGATAAGAATGAGTAAAATAAAGTAAGAAAAATGGAGAGGCTTACTCTGCTCATGAAAAAAATATGTTCGGTTCTCTGAATCAGTCCGTTTCCGAATCCAGAGAGTGCACGTGAGCACACTTGTTTCATGACAGGAGAGCTGCCATTGTATTCCTTCCAAAAAATCTGACTGACACATGAAACAAATATCTAGCACTGATCACAATGGAGGAAGTAGTAATAATCGTTCGAATAAACGTTTTATGAAAAGACTATCTAATTCGGTGAGTTTTCATGCAGCAAAGCTGCGTCTAGTCTTTGAGTGAGCCAGCAGTGCAGGCCACAATTGTATATTTTGGTTTTACTTTTGAATTTCCGATACATGCCGCAAAACTGCTTTATTGGAGACTGGTTTGTGATAGCATTTTGTTCTATGTAAACAAAGTGCACATAAAAACTGTAAACGTTTACACGATGCAAACTTCTCCGCAGTTTCCTTTAGTAGCAGTCATAACCAATTTCTGGTGATGCTCCATATCTCTGGGCAAGTCGCTGCTGCTGGGTCATAACCAGATGGAGGAGTTAGCGCCTGAGTGCGAACTGCGAACTATTTCGTTTCTCCACTAGTTGAGGACTGAGACGACGAGGATAGCAATCTTGAGCATTTATAGAAGAAATGCATATTATTTATCGGGGTACGGGGCGATAAAGGAGGTGGGGACCGTGAGCATGGCACAATATGCAGATTTGCATCAAGTTTGCAAAGATTGGATATCACTTTTTAGGGAAAATGAAGAATTCAGAAGTTTGTAGAAATTGTGTAGAAGTGAGTGCGCTAGAGTCGTCTTAAGCAAGCTCACCGAGTTTTCGTACTTTCTTGAGCGCCACATAGCATCCAGCCGTCCCCCTTATTTGTATGTATGCAGGGCAAGCGTCGAAATGTTAAAATGGAGTACGTGCATCCCGGCAAAGATAGTTCTGGAGAGGGGCCTCGTGTGCATACCATATCCGTCCACCAATCACCACACAAGTAGTGGAGGAGGAAGACGGAAGCAAAAAGTCCATAATCCTAATCCAAAAATTTCGCTAGTCAACAGATAGACTTATTGCCTTTTCTCCCAGTTGTTATAATAGTGTTACATAAATGGTGTAATAGTGTGTAATGTGTCCGTGAGTACACATTATATGAGGCTGTAGGCCAAGACAAACGACGGGCGACGACCAACATTAACCAACCATCAGCACCATCGCTGCCGCCACCATCATTATACAGGCACTCAGGCAAAAGCCTATAAAGCCAATGTCGTTCCACTTTCTCTTACTCTCTCCCTCTCCTCTATAGCTTTTCTCACCACTGGCAACGCGAATATGACGACGAAGGAAAGGTAGATCCCTTGGGGTACGTTTGTGTGAAGGAAAAGAATTCCAGGAAGAATATTGCGTCTCTATATATATCCTCCTTCCTCACACACACAATGCTCCCCTGAATACCCTGCTTCTCCCAGACATCCAATGAAGTCCCAAGAAGGAACTTTTTCATGAATTTCCCTTCCCAGTAATAATATTCTTGAAAGGGTGTAAAACGAATGGCCTCAGTTCCCTTTTTAGCATCATAAAGAAGCACTGAGCTTTTTTCTCTCTCTTCCACTTCCCCTTCTCCCTTTCCTTCCACCACCACCACCGTTTACAAACATGTAGTGTTGAGAGCAAATCAGGAATAACATTACTCTTTCCCGGCAGCCAAAAAATGAGCGTGTCAATTACATTACAATACATCCTCACATGATGGGAATAAGTGGATAAATATTTTTTTCGTTTAATTTGCAATCCCCTTCTTCCTTTC
The DNA here is from genome assembly GCA_027744115.1 of Acrocyrtus sp. NNG-2020. Lineage (NCBI taxonomy): Eukaryota > Metazoa > Arthropoda > Collembola > Entomobryomorpha > Entomobryidae > Acrocyrtus > Acrocyrtus sp. NNG-2020. The sequence goes on from JAHZND010005680.1 coordinate 17,277, forward strand.
TCCAAGAGAAATCGAGGAGGTGGCTGCCAGTTTGGAGGAAGCACATTCCATAGCACTTTTAAGTTTCGCGGAACTAATGGAGGAAGTCACCGCATAATATTAAGACGTATACGCATCCATCGTCTCTTTGTCAGCAGCTCTATCACAGAAGAGCTAGCAGTCACCGTGCGGGACTTGAACTTATATCATTAGTCTTATCTATCAGACATGACAATCAAAGCGCTACCTTCTTTTAGTAGTAGAAAGAAAGTAGAAAGGAGTAGCTGACACCTATCTTGCGTTTCCACTTTTGTACGATGCTATTATGCCCGTTACCATTAGCACTCGCTCCCCCCTTTTCCCCCTATCTTCTGCACTAGTGGTAAACAGTGTTGCACCGAGAGCACTGATGGCACTAGTTATATCCATGATTTGAAGTAGATTGAAGTCGAAACATAAATAACAAGGTAAAAATGTAATATGGATATTTTTCAGCAACTGGGAGGAATGTGTGCACATGCCTTTTCTCCGCCGACGAAGAAGAAAAGGATGCTAGTCAATATAGGGGAGGATGTCATTCTTCCCATTCTTTTCTCGCGTTGTTTGTGTGATAGGAATTTCTTTTTTGGATTCTTTGATACGGTTTCTCTCATTCCTAAAAGTCGTTTTCTATTTCATATCGCCCACAATAGGAGCAGGATCCTTAAAAAGGAGGGAGGGTAGATGAAGGAGGAGTACATATATTTGGATGTAATTCAGTCTATCCACCTTTTCTTCCTTTTTTAGTTCGTTTTCCTATTCGAGTTCCATGACACTTTTTCATGCATGGCTGGCTGAGTGTGAAAATTTGTCTTAGAGAACATCTTGCCTTTCTTCCCTTTTCCATTCTACCGCAAGTGTTCCTTCCATTATAACAGGCACACTAACATAAGAGAACCGAAATCTGATACTGAAAGTGTGCTCAACTAAGGATTGTTTTCCAAACAAGGATTTATCTCTGTACCACAAACGAAAAAAAATAACTTCACTCACTCTGTGGATGGGAACTGTAACTTTTTTTTTCAAGAAAAAAAAAGAATATTTCAAATACCTACGTCGCAATAACAAAACATTTATAAAATACTTTTTTTCAAATGCACAGTCTTAAAAAAACGCGTATGTGTCTTGCTCACGTTCCTCCGTATTGAAGAAACGGTGGACAGCTTGCAACTGGAGGAAAGGACGACTTCTGACATGACTCATGCAAGTGAAAGGCGACTTTCTAAACTGCCAGTTTCGCTCTTAGTTTCACCGAATTAGTTCCTCCGTAAGAGAAAGGCTGCTGCCTGGGCCAGCAAAAAAATAATAATAATAAAAGTGGGCTACTTTCAACAGTAGTCACCGAATACTGTATCGCTTCAACATGTGCACTCTCCCCATTTTCTTTCTACCAACTATAGTCCCCTACTTGACTCGGGAGTATTATCTAGGTTGCATGTCCACACTCGAGTAAACGAGTCTTTAGCCATGGGGCTTGGTAAAAAAATAATTGATATTATCACGTACATAAATGCCTCCATAATAAGAAAATATGTTAATATTACATACGGAAGACAAAGTTTCATTTGTCAGAAGCTTTCATAAAAATGAAAGTGAAATGCTGCTCGCATGCTGGACTCGCCATTATTACGTTTTGTATGTGTATGTAAAGGGGGAATTTTTTTTTTGGCTAATTACCAAGTTGTCATGAAGTCTGACGAGATACGATGACAGTTGGTTGCTCTACAGTTCCTCTCACATTCACTACATTTCGCTTAATCATTAACGCACGAAAAGATAAAATGTGATTGCAGCCTTACATCTGACACTTCCATTCTCCAGCAAGCAACTCCAGCAATCGGGCAATTCTTGTTTTATGCTACTATTACTTGTAAGGAGAAAACACTGGGAAATGTGCAGACCCAGGAAGAAAACTCGCTTTTTTTCCTCTATATGCATCATACATTAGAAAGTCGTCATTTCTGGGTCTCAATCGAAAATAACGATTGAGCTTATGGAAGAACAAAAAAAAATTTCTCCATACCTGCTCATGTTACCCTGGCCCTTTGCAATGTTCAAATATCATCCACTTAATGCAGCCAACGGTGCTCCATTACCTACCATCCATATTTAATAATGTGGTGTGGGCATAAAGTGGAACAGCGCATTATACATACATTCCCGAATCTCGTTTTTAGCGACCAACTACGATAGTCCTAGTCCCGCTATCATGGAAGGCACTACTAAAAATGCTCAATAGGAGTTAAGATAACTTCAATTCAATAATTCTCCACTGTCCTCATCCACTATGTCCCAATATTTAACAACAATTGACTGATAATAATTGGGTCGCTGCATAACGAGCTTGCTGCGAGCTGCTGTACGAACTTACTCC
>JAHZND010005681.1:0-22427 GCA_027744115.1 Acrocyrtus sp. NNG-2020
CTATTCTTATAGCAGTGGAGTGGAAATGGGTGGGAGAAGGCAGTACTCTTTTCTTTTTATTTCAGCCATTTCCATTCCATCTTAACTGAGGGAAAAAAGGAACCTTTTTAGTCCTTTTTTTCACTTGTTTAGGAGCTACATTAGAAGAAAAAAGCAAAATAAGCAATTTAGCTAGAATTTCCTTTTTGCATAAAGGAATAAATTTAAATTTTATTTGCATTTCCATATAAAAAGGCTTCTCTCTTGATTGAAATGAATATGACGCCTCTTAGCCGGTGCCGTATATTCCCACGGAATTTAGGCACTTTCGCTTGATATCTTCCGCGGAGAAAGTAGAATTTTATACGGCATCCAAAGGTAGCCGTGCCAGAGGCCACCGCTTTGCAGCAAATCTAATAAATGATACAATGACATTTGCATTGGTAGCTGTGTAAAGAAAAAAAGGAGCTTCCTAATAGGAAAAAAAGGCCGTTGTTGAAAGGAAAAGAAAGGGAACATCTGTTTTCTGTCAATTAGACATCCACCTCGTAAAAATAAATATTTCAGGGGATAGCAGTGAAAATTCCGTTATCCTCCCTCTCAATCGTTTCATTTAACTTTCATCGGCAGACTGGGATGGGAATCAGTCATGGAACTTTTCCTTCTCCTTTTCCCTTCGAAATGGGAATGGTGAGGAAAGGGAGAGAAAGTACTTCAAAGTATGTGTGGAAGCGTCATGCATGGAAGATTTTTTCTGTGCTTGGCTGTTAGCCCAGAAAAAGCGGAGTAGTGCTAGTGCACTTGACATTCCAGAAGGAGAAATTTTCACACAGCTCTCAACTTGTTTCTTCAATTAATGTAAGTAGATGGAAAGATGTTCTGAGAAGGAGCTGGGACGAGTAGAAATAATAGATGAAATATTAGCAAGATTTTTATTCAGAAGAAAGCTTTTTCGTCTGCCCGTATTATTTTTAGAAAGTACTTCATATCCTTCACGTTGAGCCATATGAAAGCTCTCCCACTAATGGAAACACTCTAGACAGGAGGAGAGCTCTAAAAGCCTGCTTTTCCGTTCGTTAAATACAACACGCTCCTCCGTTCTTTCTTTTTCTGTGTTGACCGAACAGAGAGGCAATAATGGAGTGCAGCCTCAATTTTTTTAAATGAGCGGAGAAATGAAAATGAAATGGGAAATGAAGCGCCATTTAAATGAAGACTCTCTGGGAAAAAACATTTTATGCTGTTTGGAGTAAGTCCTCTAGACAGGCACAAAAAATGTTAATATTCCTATATTGTGAAACGAAAAAGGTACAACCCCAGTTTATTTATACGAGTGAGTGTACGCGTCATTTTTCCCTTGATTGCTGTGATGATACTGTTGGGCTTCTGTTTACAAAACACAAGCTAAGAAATGGCTTTCCTGTGAATTTTTCATGAAAGAAGACGTGACGTGATGGGATAGCAGCAGACTTTAATAGAGGTAAAGGTCTTCCCATTGTCTTTTGCATATGAATGAATAATCTCATTTCGTTAACGGCAGAAAGCTTTTTAGCTTTCAAGAGCAGCAAAAAAAACTTTCTGTCTTCGTGCTTCCTCTCATTTTCCCCACCAGAGGGGAAAAAGCGCTACACGAGTAGAGTAGGAAAATTGGAGAAAGGCAATCTAATATTAAAAGGAGAAAGAAATATATTTTTGTTTTAGTGTTATTACCAGTAACAGGTTAGCCCGTGGAGGGATAAACTTTCCTGTGAACTTTTACAGGAAGTGAGCTGAGCTGCACTGTACTCCTTAATAACTGAATGGGCTAGGCATAAAGAATTTTCACATTTAGTGCGTATAGGGACAGCTTCCTACTCTGCAGAATCTTTGGGAAGCACTTCCTGTTAATAATGTAGTAAGTTTTTGAGCAAAAAGCTGTAAAGTTTTAGATGTAAGGTCCAGAAGGGATAGAGCTGTTTAATATAGTTGGCAATCAAGGGAACTATGGACATCCCTAATTTTCATCGTGACTCCAGCTTGATTGCAATTACGGACTAGTCAACGCAGTCATCGGAATTTTTTTTTGCACATTTACAATCCATGAATCTGGCCATGGACTATCTAGTCATTTGGCTAAATGATAGACCAACGTTGTTGATGGAGGACGGACTGTTTTTAGGAGCACAAAAAAATACTCCCAAAATGTTACAAATGATGATCATGACGATTACTCCAAATGAATGTATTTATGCATGCATGATTCCATTTTATCCAACTAAAAGGGTGCACTCTCCCATTTTTTAGCTGGTGCTGGCGTTCTCTGCCTCTGGTGGAGCTTCTCTTGATAGGAGCTGCTGGTAAATGGACCGTTCCACACTGGAAATGAGCAGAGAAGATATGGAGCATTACCATACCGTATATCTCCTACTTACTATGCAATTACAGAGGAAAAACAGGAACAGAATTAACAGGAGAGTTTTCCAGAAAATAAACTTTATTTGCATGCCCGTCCATAATGATGATTTCGCTTCAGCGTATATTTTTTTGTACCTCCTACTGCCTTTTACTTACACTTTTCAGAGACAGCGAGAGATAAATGCAAACATCACGGTGGTGTATGTGATTAGTATGCATGAGTCAGAAAAGCGTGAGCTGAGTCGACACAGGAAAATGTGCGGATGTGTGTACGGATACGTTTTGCTGTTTCGACTGGGCGAGATAAAAAATAATGAATTCTGGAATGGATCTACCATCTACCTTTACGCCTCTGTGAGAGCTTATGTGTATGAGCATGGCCTTGCTTTTTTTCCAGAAGACAGATATTTAGAATTTGCTCACACTGGATTATTACCTCATTGAGGCCAATTCTGCAAAAATGTAAGCAGGACTCGAGTCCAATCAGGAAGCGGAGAGTAGTTTCCCCAAGTTAACTACCGTGACAAACGAGCATTTAGCCTGAAACTGGGAAAATGGCTTGATACAGTTAAGTTTTTACCATCGGTAAAAAATATATATTTCTTCGAAAAAAACATCAAACTGAAGCATAAAAAATTGCCCACGCCTTTAGTCTGGATTTTTGAAAAAAAAAACGAAGCCATACAATGAACAGAAGAAAAGTTTTATACACGTGGCGTACTAAATTCTATAACTTTGGCTTCAAGGACATGCTGATATATCAGACGTGCGAGAGCTATAAGCACGTACATTGGATATGTTTTTTTCCAAAAGCAAGATAAAATTATCGTTCTGGCACTGCTGCTCGTCCTGAGTTCGGATGAATGATGATGAAAATAACAAATTTGATATATGAATTTGATACGATATATATACACTGCTAATTCCCTATATTAGAAGCTATTAGCAAACTACAAAAATAGCATCTTTGTCATTAGCACATTCAAAGTGCTCTCCACATAATGAAGATACGCCAAAAGAGCGACCAAAAAACATGCCAGCTTTGTACTAAAAAGGCACAAAAGGAAAATTGTGTAAATTGCTATATAAATTTATTTGTTTGCTTATGATATTTTCTTGAATTTATTCTAATGAAGGGTAGCCTTCAAGCTGTATTCTGTATTCAACATTACAATCACCACTTGACAAAGACAAGCCGACTCAATTCCTTTTCTGTGAATCATTTTGACGCAATCAGGGAGCTTGTGTGCATTACAACCAAAAAATCGAAAACGCTAGTTGGTCAAAGACTTCAAACTCACTCTTGATGAATATGACTTTTGATGAAAGGAACGGAATTAGTTAGCTACAGGGCCAAATTAGTCTCTAAACAATTTGAGCGAGCACTACTTCATATTAGCTATATATGCTTCCTTTTAAATTAAAAGTAGAAGTAATGCCAACTTTTTATAACTAGACCTCACAAGGGAACAGTGCGCACTCGACATAAGGAGAAGCTGAAAATTCTAATCAGTAGGAGAGCAAAAATTGGTAATGCTACGCTTCAAAGTCTTCTCAATAAAACCATTTTTATATCACAGTTTTTATGCTCCGCTGGAAAAGGTGAATACATTATGCTTGAAGAATGATAAAAGAAGGATTTTCAGTAAAAGGAAAAAGATTTTCTTCACAAATGAAAATGTTTTCCACGTGCTCTTTGTTCCTGATTCTCGATTTTCAAAGGTACGGGAATAAAAAAAAGGTCCAATAAAATATTGAACTGAAATCCGCCTTTTTTCCTTTTTTCGGGGGAAGTTACTTTCCATTCTTCGCATTCCACGGAACTAACAACAGGTTTACGTTTTCCGGAGAAACAAGACGATCGCACACGTTGTGATCGTGATGGATCCAAGGAGAAAGGAGAATATAAGAGGGCACTCATTCAAATGGAAAGAAAAAAAGGACTGTCAATGGAATTCAAACCTGGAGACGGGATCGCACTATCGCACACCGCCTTTAATAAGTAGTCGAGCGGGGGGAGTTTACGGCGATGAAACGATGAAAGCTTTTTTTCCCCTCGCCTTTGCAATCAGTATTACATCTGGCCTTATGTAACGTGCGATTTTGTTGGGTAAGTGAGAATAAACAATACTCAGAAAAAGAGGAGCGCTTTGGAAGCGACCAACTCTCATTCTGTCGAAAAAAGGAAGTGTAGGATTGGGTAGGCGGATGGCAAAGTAAACAGCCATCTCGCTCTCCTTTCTCCCAGCTTTAATATTCGAAAGGAACTCATCCTATTTCCTGAGAATTGTTTTGAGCTCAATAAAGTATCACAACAAAAGAAGAAAATCTACGTACTTTTATGTATGTATGCGAATGAAGCCTATTTAAAATTCAACAAAAACATCAGACGAGCTCTTCTTTCTTCTCCCGATGTTTGTGATACGAGTCGAGTAAAGGGATAGGGAGGGCGAGAGAAAGAGAGAGAAAGGGAAAGAAGTGTCTACTCCAGATGAGAGCACTGCCTAGAGGAGAAAATACACCAAATCCCTGAGTGAGTGAACTATGGAAAATATGTGGGATTTTCTCCCATCTCTTTCCCTCTCACTCTTTCTATCCCTCTGTAAAAAAAAGACAGATCTGATTGTTGGGCTGGTTGGTGCAGCGGAGGTATGTTATATATTATTATATTTTGTTTGGTGCTGATTGTGACTTGGGCTGTCTCTCCGTAAAACTCGGGAAGCAATTTCCATCCATCCCGAACATCAGTAGATACGGATTGGAGTACGTGCAGTGTGGTCATGGAATGTGAGCCAGTCAATCAATTTCAAGTTGCCAAAGAAAAATGAGAGAAATTCCAGAGGGGGTGCTACCATGGTTGGAGACGGAGCTGTGTGCTAATGTATATTGTATTATTTGCAGGCATTTCATTACTTTTCCGGCTATACGACAAGTGCAGAGTGCGCAACTGTTTGAACAGAATAGCCAGTTTTTCCTGTACATAAGGCATCCAATTATTTCCTGTTAGCACATTAATTCTGTCCTCCAGACATGAAAGTTGTGGATGTAATTTCAAACCAATTCATTACGTACCTATAACTCCAAATGTAGGCACTATCATCAAACCAAACAGCAGCGTAAAAACAGCGGACGGCAACTAAATTCATAAAAATTGCTCACCAGCCAAAGATATTATTCATAAAGGTACATTCATGGATCCCCGTTCCGGTAGAATAAAATATATAAAAATACATATACATATATATAACTTGCTCCTTGTCTTTAGAAAACTCACTGACCGTCCATTTTAGGGAAAGCGCTTGTCCTAAAATGAAAGTACAAATTGCATCCCCTTCGCATATTATCATACTAGCACATCTCAATAAAAGCAAGACGTGACTATGATTAAATTATTAGATTTGTTTTGACTTCCATCTTCATTCCATTTCCCCGGTAGGCACTACGCACACATAAAAATCATACTGCTTATATCCGCCGTCCAAGTTTTTATATGGTGCATGCACGTATCCGCATATACATCGCAAATATCCTTGACTTTGTCCATACATTCCTTCTAGTTAATCCTATTGGAAGAACAAACGCGCTTGTAAGGCACACCCAGCCCAATTTCTGAATTTCATGCAAGATTTCCGCCTCACTACATACATACTGTGAATGAATCTAATAAAAACAGACAGTTTAATTTCATTCCGACCTTATCTCAGTGAAGAGAGAATTCCTTGCAGCATAAAATCTTAAATGGTAATAGCTGCTGAAACCTCCTCCTCTAGCTAATATTAATGGCAGGCTCAAGTCACTCTCTGCACAACGTGAATTTCGCATGCAGATGCAGTCATGTTTCATTCTTGATGATGATTTCAGATAACCAAAATGATGTACATATACAGCGAGATTAACTAGCTGAAAAATTTCTGTTTTGATTGGATGCAGAAAAAACAAGAGTCAATCAAAAATCAAGTCAGCGCTCCCGCTGCTCAGATCATGTTCCAGATAAGATTGTGTTTTAACAATAACCTCATAATATATTTTTTGTTGTTGCCACTCATCCAGATTACCATTTTTTGGAGCTCTCGACTCTCGATAAAAATATCTACACAGACCTTGTGTATCGTTCAGTAAGTTGGATCTGTTATAAAGTGCAATAAAAAATATTATAGCTCATATATACTCAATATATCAACCAGTGAATATCATTCAGGGTCATTTAAAGCACTTTTTTGTTTACTGTTTACACTACACTTTACCAAAAATAATATTAGATTTTTCCAATAATATGTGTTGCAATTAAATGGTCAGTTCAGACTCCAAATTACTTCCAATCGAGAAGTAAACAAATTTCAAAATCGTAGTCCTGGACGGCTCCAGAAAGCATGAAGCATGTCAGATCAGCGAGGTCACATTTAATATTTTTTTTAAAAAAAAAAGAGATGCGAAGCCTCTAGCAATACTCACTTGATACAGGGCAAGATATTGGAACATATAAATGTTATCAGAAGCGCGCAGAGATCCAACTCGATTTTTTATTTTTTTACTGGAGATAAAGCAAATAAGATACTTGCTGTGCTGTTGATCTCGTCTGGTAGGCAAACTTTTATGGATTTATGAATTCATCATTAAATCCTCATTAGAGATGATAACCTCACGGTGAACTGTGTGATGACGAGAATTATACTCTTCTATGCTTGTTGTTTACTCTTCACAGAATGCTCTCGTAAAATTATTACCTCAGAGAGGAAGATTTTCTACGGATTGTCATTGAATGTTCTTTTCTCGTAGTGGATGACACTGACTTCACCTGTCCGCTCTGACTTTGTCTATCACCATAACCTTTTGCTTTTGTGTTTCTGGTACATGGTATATGTTTGTAATTATGGGGAAGAGTGCAAACATAAGCGCGATAGTTTTCACAGACTAAGCCCTCTTCATATTTGCCTTACAAAAATGGGGATACCTCTCTATAAATATGTATGTATCTCTATTTGCTCAGAGAACGCTTCCTATTTTTATTCTGAAAATTACTTGCTGAAATGTGTCACAACAAGATTTAAAAAAATTTAATGAGGAATTATTTGACTGTGCATCTGTTTTTCTTGGGCTCAGACTTATTGGAAATGCTACCTTGCTACCTTGACTGTCATTGAATGTTACTTCTTCATCATTTGGTGTCAACCGACCTGTTCTTGTCATTAGGAAGACTCTAATCTCTAGGAAGGAATTGGCGAAATAAAACTTTAATGATTTCACAAAAAGTTTAGATGCTGACGTTAGATTGAAAGGGGAATTGAAATGTGCATAATTCACAGCCGAAAATGTGCAGCCTCCTGAAAAGGAATAATTTTATTGTTAGTTGGAACTACAAGGCTTCAGAAAGGGTGTGAGGACGTGATTTCGTGCATCTGCTCAGCATTAACCCTTCCTTTGTCGTTCCTTCAATAATACACATCATGCATCAGAATCAGAGCGTTAGTTTTCTAGCACAAAAGCATTTTATTGTTTGGGAACGCAACTGACATGCGACACGCGTTATTGTGTTCTAGGACAAAAACATGTATCGGTTCCGTTCGGCACGTTGGAATGCAAAAAGGTATTATGTAGCAGTGTCGTTAGGTGAAAATCTATAGCGCACGAGACTTTCCAGATTGTTCTGATTCCTAATGAAACAGGAAGCTGACACAAAGAGCTCCAAAGTTTTCTAGATGCATCTTTTCTATATTATAGCCCATCACGCCTTTTGTTTATTTGCCGGATTGTATACAATTTGAAACTGTTTATGATCCTTGAGAGAAAAATAAAATTGTAATTTTTTCACAGATATCTGATTTATTCTAAGCTATGCAGCTGGAAGCACACAGCCATCTGCAGCAGAAGCAGAAGGTGGTGGTGGTGGTGGTGTGCCAAGTAAAAAGAGTTAGCAGCTCCACGTGTACCGCAACAACCGATCTTGAAGGCCGATGACGTTTGCTTTGCCCAAGTATTTCGTTCTTCTTTGTTGTAGTCAAGAGTGAATAGAATATGGTTGTAGTTGTTCTTGCGACTTTCAATTTGGGTCATGTACACAGGAAGTAGCTTGCAGCATATAACGGGGAAAATTCAAATTTCTGGATAGTTCCTCCCCATAGGCTCGCTCCTCTACCACCGCAGAAATTTTTTAAAATTATAAATAACAAGCCCAAATCCTAATATTGACTTTACTGAGATGAAATTTCATATTAGGCACTCCGTTTGATGTGTGATAGCGGAAAAAGTAGCATTTATTAGCCGTGGGAAGTTTCGTACTTAATTGCTTTGGTGCACTGGTATCAGCTTCATTTTTGTGCCGCCTTTACAACACGGGTGACCTTTTGCGTTCCGAATATCTGCGCACAGTTCAAAGTTCGTTACTTCATTTATTTACTGAAGCTTAAAAAACAGCCCACGTACACCGTACACGGATCACCTCTCTCTGCTCGTCACTTTTCAAAGTTGAAGCTGAAATTTGACACCCTTCCTCCTAAATTTAACCTCAGCTTTTTTTTTCAAAAATGTGTTGTCTTGTACAAATATACAAAAAGCGATTTATTTTTTTGATCTGCCGGCGTCCTCGTGGATGGCAACGTGGCTGGGATCATGCATGCCTATTAGTATATGACAAGGTATATAGGCATACTATAAAGAGCACACATCTCTGTTCTCCTCTTTCGGCATCCTCCCATATGGAAAGACTTCCTTCCACTTGGATTGATGGCATAGCAGTATGCATGAGTGAAACAGCTATGAAAACATCCCAAGAAGATCAATTGATTTGTATAAAACATTCTTCATATCGCATCTCACTCACTCAGCAAAAGACAAAAAGTACACACTTTATTTTTATACTCTTCTCTCTCGCCCTTTAGAATATTTTTTTTCCTCGGTGCATGCATACAAACCATCATCTATACATTACTAATGATTTATAAGGAAAAAAAGAGTTCAAAAACCTTTTGTACTGGGAGGGAATAGTCAACGTGCACATTTTGCACAATGTCTTCCCTTCACCAATTGTAAGCATGGCCATGGACATAGAGACACGACTCTAATAATACGAGCTCAAACAGCGCAGCATAATTTAAGTCAAGTGTATTTTACTTCATTTTTAACATTTTTTTACTCGCGCTCCTTCTCCTACGCTGACACAGCTATTTTTATTATTTATTTGCTTTCGTACTTACACATTTAATAAAATTACTACACCCACGTTCACAAGATTACCACTCTACATAGCGCACCACCGCTATATAGGGGCCTAATTCTTCTACTCCCTGCGCGAAATGTTGGGCACTCAGAAAATCATAATTATTATGGTGGGTAATGGCAATAGCGACTAGCTATGTAGCGGCACACTCTGATACGTGACCAAAGACTTATTTTCAGAGTCCTTCTGAACTTGTGTGCGGTGAGGAGTGTGTCTTCTATCAAGAGAGTGAACGAGAGAAGTCCTCCTTTTCGTTAGTGGTCACTAACCTCAATTTTCAGCAGGACTAATATTACCATCATATATTGAGTACAGGGAGGGAGCTCTAAAGGAATGACTTGCCTTGAAGAATTGTACTATAAAAAGTAATCAAGTGACTCAGCAGTAACTCACTCAAACTCTCGTACACAATAATCAGTTCATTTGTTCTCTTTCTTTCCTCTTCACATTATATAGCAAACTCTTTTTTTTTGGATGGATACTAGTTTATGATGTTAATAATGTGGAAGGGAAAGAAAGGATAAAATATGGTACGTTAAGTTCATTATATTATTATGTTTTTTAACAAAAAATATATATATATATTTATGTAGCTGACAGGGGAGCACGGGAGGGAATGGATATATTATGATCCTAATGGTTTTTTATGCAGTACATTGCTATATAATTGTACTTTTAATGTAGCCAAACATATCACTACCACCTCCTACCTCCATCCTTCACCGGCACTGGTACGGACAAGAGGACTTTCAGCTGAAAAAAGAAGAAAAAAAAATTTAATTATCATCAGTATTTTTATCTCCTCTACGCGTGTCATTAATCCCAAGGAAGATCCGACTTTTGAACGGTTCGCTAATGATAAATGTACTTTTTCCTGTTATGACAAAAAGAAAAACCAAGTCATTTATTTGTGTTGATGTGATACAAGAAGAGAGGGTAATGTAATGAAACAGACTAGACGTTTTTCTTATTACATTTTTTGTCCTAAAAAAGCAGCTTCGCACTGGATTTAGTGGTGCGAAGTGTTTTTCCTTTCTCTCTGGATAGTTTTTGGAATGAAGGAAGGGCCCAAGCTGCAATGGAAAGAGTTAAGAGTTGTCTTTTCCATTTCCTACATATCTACCTACTCTCATATAACGCATTATTGCAAAAAGCAAACCCATTCATTTGTTTAATATGAGACAATGACAAACTATCTCTGAAATATTTTTTTTTCCACAAAGAAAGTGTGCGATGTAAGTCATTCCGCTATGAAAATGAAGCAAGGGAACAAAAGGAGGCACGATGTGGCTCTTTCTCCGAGGAGGAGAAGAGAAAAAAAAAGTTTCATTTCTTCACTAGACATATCTTCCGAGCAATATTAATATTTTTATGCTTCATGGACCCCGTATAAATAAAAAATAGTTTTTGCTCTCTTAAATTAACGAAGAGGAGAGAAGGGCGAGTAGTGTGTAGCAGTACAATGGGAGTGTGGGGAAATGGGGAGAGCGAGCGTGCTGGTGCTATGGTGGAGAGAGCCCTGCACACACACATTAAGGACTAGTCCATTAACTATTACGTGTATAAATATTTACATGGATGCGTGCTACAGATACACACGTAGCAGACACCCGAAAAAGGAAGAAAAAAAAACTTCTCCTGTTTCTGTTTCTGGTTCAGAGAATATGAATTGTGTACGACAACGAAGAGGGAAAAGTGAATGGACCCACCATACATAAATTACATATTTCATCCACAAAAAACCGGGAAGAGAACGGCAGTATGGATCATTAGAAATTATAATAATCTTCGTTCTCATTGGAAGACTAACACTTTCTTGGAAGAAGGATAGGGAGCTGCGGGGAAAAGCGGGAGAAAACTTGTTCGTCATCATCATCGTCATCATACACCATCATCATCATTATTATTCCGTTCTGACAAGCAGAGTTTCGCCTGATTACTCGTTTTGAAGGGAATGGGAGAAATTTTGTGTATGTGTGTCCATACATTAACTACGTAATAATAATTCTCTGTCTATGCATATGAGGCTGGGGAGGAAACTGTTGCGAGAGACAGCATAACTTCCTAGATTTATAATTTCCATGAAATTCAAAGTAGAAGCAATTTTTTTACCCTTCCTAGGAAGAAGAGCAGCCACCAAAGCTGTGCGAGAGGAAGACGGGAAGAAAGCGATGGAGAAAGTTTTTGTCAGTTTGAGTTCTCTTCTTCTTCTTCTTCGTCTTCTCCTCCTTCTTATTCTTTTGGTTGTGTGGAGGGTCTTCTTAGGTAGCTGGTGGCGTCCGTATATTGTAGAGTTCACCGGATAAAAAAATGTGGTGTTGCACCTATGTACATATTTATATTATATTTGCGTATGGAGAGAGACATGCCCTGCTGGTTTTCTCCACTGTGTAGCGATGTGTTGCCGCTGCTCCTCTGCCGTTGTGCTCTCTGATGTGTGCAAATTAATGATGAATGAAATGAATGCAAAAAGGAACATGGTGATGGGAGATGAGCACTCTGTGGGGGTGCCCAGGCTTTTTCTTGTGTGAATGGAATGCTTCACTTCTTCCTCCCTTCTCTCTCTGTCTCTCTCCGTAATAATAATACATTAGTAATAGAGGATTGTTCTATTCACTTGAAAATTCTTAATCCTCACTCGCCAGAAGCTTTTCGCACATGCCGCTTCCCATTCCCTTTTTTATTAATGATGCATTTTGAATATCATGACTATCATGGCTAAAGAGAAAACTTTGAATAGGATGTTTTCCCCCGCTTTCCCATTCAGTTTGGAAGAAGAAGCGGAGAACCTTGTGGAGGGCCGTGTGCATGGAGTGTGTATGTGTATGTAACTTTATACCCACACCATAACAGCATAAATACATTTCTACTTAAAGAGTGGCGAGTGGGGCAGAAGAGGAAAAAGAAGAAAAAAAAAGTTTGTCTTCCGAGCTCACACTTTTCCTTCTAAAATCGAAGTTAATCACTATAAAAATATATAGATGAATATTAGATATGGGGGAAGGACGCACATGGAGTGGCGAGAAAGAAGAGAAAAGGGACTATTTTTGGGTGTAATTTCCCCATTCCCTAGTAAAATATTAAATCAGAGCTGGTGCTTCCACCAAGCACATCGTCATCATTATCATCATGTTGACGATGAATAGGAACACCCTCCGCTTTTCAGCCGCAATAATGACACCCAATATATAATCGGCTGGAGAGAAGTTTTTTTTTTCTCTGGGTACGTGCTCTCTTTAGAAAATTTTAATAATGATTATGATGCGAATATAAGTGTGGATGGAGAAGGGAATCTCTGCGTTTCATAGATATGGCGGTATGGTGAGTGGAGAGAGTGTTAGTACCGGATTTGGAGTAATCATGGTAGTATGTTCTGTGTAGTGCTTTTTTGTCAAGGATTACACATTCCATTCCATACTCGATGGCAAACTTGCACGCGCTTTATCTAGAGCTGAGATTTCATAAAAGCCTTTTTGGATTGAATACGGACCCCTGTCGATTTCCCTCTATTCAGTAATAATCATTTAACAAAAACCGAACATTTTTATTGCTTCTCTTAGTGACTTCCATTTTGATTACTGTAAGGGGTTGGCATTTGGCATTTAAAATCAGCGGAGCAAATTGTTTTGCAGGAATTTTCCCATCACTGAAATTCAGAAATAAAAAAAAAATCCCCAAAATTGGAATTCAGATATCGGCTGGCTTCCGTAAATGGATTTTTATTTCTCTGCTCTCTGGCTTTTTCCGCTCCGCCTTTTTAAATAAGTTTGCAAATGTTTTGGTCATACTCTCTCTCTCTCTCTCCCTCCCTCGCTTCCATTAATTGGAAGGGTGAGCAGAGTCACAGTCGACGTTTTTTAACTAGAGACCATCGTCCCAATTTATATGGAGAAGGCTGTGTAATTAGGCTCTTTTTCTTTTCCCGGTCTTTATTGCTCTACAAAATATCGCATAAAAAAGGCGTACAGACTTTTCCTGCCTCCGGTTTAATGCCGCTTTTAAAGCTCCAGCCATCACGGGAATATTTACCGACTTAATCATTCCTCCATATGCGGTGGTATCGCCTGGAAATGGGAAAAAATAGGTGGCCTCGCTTATGAAGCGAGTGCATGACTACTACTTCTGCTTTAATAACATACTTAATAAAAAAATCTCCGATTGCCTTTACTCTGCTCTTGCTCTCTCTATTCAATCCTCCATCCAGGATTCACTTTATTTTTTTTTGCTTCCTAAAGACTCCTTCTCCATCTTTGCCACTCTGAGAGCAGTGTGTGAGCGGGAGTCACACAAGCCCCATTGCCAATATAATAATATCCTCACAATAAAGTTAACTACACGAGGATTTTATATGCCGTCTGAAACACAAGAAAAAAATAAAATCCAGCAACAATTTTTGCTTCCTTCTCGGCCGATCTAACTTCTTCTTAAGCGTGTCTGCGTTAGATTTTGATTATATACACTTACCCATTTTTGCTCTGCTTTCCCTTTTCCCTCCTCAGCTAGAAGTCCTAACCCATCCCCTGTAATATATTGCAATGCCACTTTCAAGCACACAGGAAACGGAAAGGAGCTTTTTTCCTTATGTTCTTCTCGCTCTTCCTAAAGAGGGAAAGAGCACAGCGGAATGGGAAAACAGGAGAGGAGTAGAAGAAAAATCGTAACTCAGTTGGCTCACCACCACCGTCATAATAATAATAATCCAGCAGTAAAAGCGAAGTCGGGCCAAACCATGCTTAAAAGGAAGCGGGAAGAGAGGGAAAAAAGAGAGTGAGAGCTGTGAGCTAAATGCAAAGCCAATGTTAAAGGTTTTCTTTACAACCTGAAAGAACTTTTTTTTTCTGGAGAAGAACAAAAATAAGGAAGAAAAACAAGTTTAAATCATACACATGGTAGAGCTCTCACGGTTTTACTCTCGTCTTTTTACTGGTAGTGCTGTGTGTGCAATGTCGTAGAAGTTTTTTTATGTCCCCTCAAACAAACCCAATGAAATATGATTGCCATATTCACTGTTTACTGAAGAAAATAAAATAACTTGTGCATTTTTTTTTCTCTCTCCAGTATCCGCTTCCCAAGTTGCGGAGTATGGGTTGCGAAGGATCATGTTGCCCAATGTAATAATCCGTCCGCCATACCGTAGCAGTACTAAACCACCGCTCTGAAGCTCCCAGATCCAACGACTGCAGAGCGCAACCACTGTCATCAAAAAATATATATAATCCATACTGTTTTTCGGCTGTCTTCTTTAGTTTGCTGCTGTTGTTTATCCTCAAAAAATTATACAAAGCAACAGCATCAATTTACATTGGTACAAAGGGACGTTGCGATATCATCCCGTAATAAAATCCAGTTTGAGCTTTTAAAAGGAGGAACGTAAACAGAGGACGCTTTTTTTACACAAACAATAATAAAAGCTTTTACTGCTGGGCACACACACACACACACAAAAGACATTTTCAATGGCCAGCTTCAGAATAGTACAAAAATGCTTTCAAGTTTTTATGTCATCGTGTCCAAGCTGGAAGAGAAAAAAAAAGATTCACAAAAGCCTACACCTTTTTTTCTCTTTTTTTTGTACGAAGTAGACACATGCAGAAGCTGGAATATTTCAGTATTTTCCTGGAAAACGAAGAGGATGCGAATATTCAAGTTAGAATGCATGAGCAAGCAGCTATCTCTCCCGTTCCCACATGCATATGAATTGGGGGAAAGGAGTGAGGGCTTCAAGATGAAAATCGTTTTTCTGCTAAACGTGAATTTAAAAAATAAATGTAACAAGAAGATACCTTTATCTCATGTCAGTCAGGTTTCAACTTCCTAAAGGAGAAAAAATGGTTGAGGACTTTACCTTTTCTAGCTCGTCCTACCTTGATTTCATATTCATTTATTCATAGCGTCGCAAATCAACTGGAAGTAAGTGAAGCGTAAGGGCAAGAAGCTCGTTACAAGAAAAAATTGAAAATTGCCTACCACTCTTGAGGATTACAAGGACGAGCACAGGGCAAAAGAGGAGAGGGCTCAACGGGGAATTTTTTTTATTATATATTTATGAAAATTGTATATTTATAAAAAAAAAGAATTGTATTGTGTGCTGAGACTAGTAGACATTCAAAAACTATATATAATTGTAAATTGATTGCTGCGCCCTGCCAAAAAATATAATATCTTTCGGTTCGATTATAGATTAGAGAAAGAAGCGGACTCACAGTGCCATAAGGGAATTTTCTGATCGAAAGGCCGGAGGATTACACCTAGAAAGGATGGAGACAATATGTTGTGTTCCAGAACAACTCTGGAAAGATTTTTTTTCTGTCCAGCTTTCTCTCCCTTCTTCCCCGATTGCCCTCGCATTGGGGAAAAGAAGAGCGGCAGATGCAGAGCGTGTAAAAATGCTACTAACCCACACTACACTATGTATTGTATGTAACGGGGATTAACTGGGAAATGAAAAGACCCCAGAAAAAAAACAAAGTGGGTGACCACTACTCAGCAATAAAAAGGCATTGATCTCCGGCTTCCAGGAAAGAAAAAAATACATTCTCTCTTACGCTACAACATGATCCTTGTTTATCTTGATTGACTCTCCATCGCTACTGTCATGCCGTGCCTTTTCTCCTTATTTATTCTCTTCATCTGCCGTTCCTTCATGATGATGATCTTCTGTGTCCACAGCCAATCCGGCTCTGTGCAAGTTTGGCAATAAAAGGGAAATGCGACATCTACACAGTATATCCACTCAGATATCCAGGGAGAAACGGAGAGGCCGAGAATACGTACGAGAAAAAGTAGTACAATAAAAAACACTCGTCGTCAATTCCATTTTATGTACTGTTGTGTTACCACCACGTTCCTTGCAGAACTCAATATCTCATTACTTAAGTGGACCGAAACGTGACAGCCGGAAAGAGACAGGAATTGCCATGTTCGGGCTAAGGGCGATTAGTAAAAAAAAGGAAAAACGGAGAAGGCTAGCTTGAAGTTATAAGAAACGGAGGAGGACGAGAGGAGCAAGGACAGGATTCATTTATTTTCTCCGTACATATCTCCTCTCTTTTTTTCGTATGAGTGGCACTGGCACAATAAGCCACGCTACTTGCGTTACTCGCTTCCTCACTGTTACGTTATATTCCTGCGGAAGTCTGCAAATGTGAATCGTGGGATTAAATAGCCCCTTTCACTCAGAACGTAATGGCTCGCGACCATCTTCATCATCATTTTTTTCTGGAGGAGAAAGGGAGGAAAGGCAAGAAACATGAAAGGAGAAAAGACTACCAATCAAATCACCTATAGCTTACCACTATTCTCTCGTCTCTAAGTGCACCCGTCCATCCATCCATCCGTAGAGTGGAAAGAATACCCCACATATATATTTTTTTCATCTCTTTTCCACCAAAAATTGTAGGCAAATAGAGGTACCGATGGAAAATGAAGTTGACAGCGAAAATTCTTACGTTCTGCTATAAAATTGTAGCGAGAGAGTAGGCGGGCAATGCGATTACGATACATTGCGAAGCACACTGCCTGCACACTACATTGTGCAAAAGGATTTTTCTCTGGAAAAGGCAAGTAAAAAATGTAGGATGACATACACCCCTACCCCATTTCTCTTAATACGGGAAAATGGGCTTCTCTATTCAATTTTCGTTTTATTGGATGGAAGAAAAGTCGGAAGTGGGAGGAGGAACTCCAAAATCATTTTTTTATTGTTAGTGGCAAGATCGACTCTGTGAAATAGTCTATTTGTGACATTTATGGGGAAAAGTAACTTCAAAAGAGTCTATATTTTCACACGCTAATTCCATTCCAGCTTTTACTCCATCAAACTTAATTACCAGCCGAATGTTGGAATCATCCGCAGAGCTGAACTTCATTTCCTAATTTTTTACTACGGTCAGCGGTGGGGGCTACTACCTAGCATACTAGCAATAGGAAACTGTTTTAGAGATTGAATCTCAATTTAAATTTACTTAGCATACCTATATAGAGCCTTACACATTTTGACGTCACGTTATCATCCTCATTTTTTTTCCGATGAGACAAAACCTATCCGCATTCGGCTATCTATCCCCAAGCTAACGAACACATCTCCGTGAGAGTGTCTTTGGCAGGTTTGGTTGGAGGTAAGGCAAAGTTTGCACAGTCAACTTTCTCTTCCTCTCCGTCTCTCCTTATCGTGTACCCATCTTCCAATTCTTTCCGCTTAACTTACAACATCTCCGTCAAGAAAATCTCTTATTCTCCATCTTGTTTGCATTTGCTTAAAGTTTTCTCGTGGTGATTACGTGTCCTTTTTTAACAGCCGGACTAACTTCCTACCATTTTTCTCTCACTCACTCACCCCCTCTTGATTTTAACTTTAGCTTAACTCTCGAAAAACTTTATCTCGTTTCGTGGTCTACTCACTTCATCCTCTCTCTCGTCGTCGTCCATGCCTTTATGTGATGAGCTGTGCAGGACATAATCTCCGCACACACACGAACTATCATCATTTCCACTTCCCATGAAGCAAAAAAATCAATACTCCATTCTCCCATCTAATCTCAACGTTGAATTCAGTGAGGAGGGAAAGCGAGAGCGTCTCTTCAAGGAAATGCTAGTCAACAGCACACACGCTGATGTGAGTGAGATAAATGGAACAAAAGATAAAATGTTTACTTGCTAAACAACCGAGTTGTGAATAAAATTTTATCCTCCCAGGACAGGAAGGAGTTGCTATTGAAGCCATCATCATCAGAATCAAAATCACAATGCCGCCCACACACACGTCCCATGTCTCCAACTTCCAATTATACGTTAATGCAGCGCACCAAAATGGAAGAAGAGACTGTGCATTCTCTGGGCATAGCGTAACGAGAAACCTAATCTCGAAAAAAAGAAACTGTTTCTCATCTCCACTCTCCCCGTTTGCTCTTCAAGTGAGAGCTCCATTTTTTTTCTGTCTCCGTCTCACTTTCAAGCGGGGAGACAGTCGAAGAAAGTTCTCCGCTCATATCTCCAATCTGCAAAGATAGAAACGCAGAAATATAATTGTCGTCGGCTATGTTAATCTTGTCAGGTTATTTTTCTTATCGAGTTTTAGAGCCGTAGAAAAATTTGCATGAAAGTCTCTCCCACTGTCACTGCATTCTTAAAAAGGAGAAGTGATGAAAGGACGGGAAATCTCGGAGAGCATTTCACAAATTCCAAACTGGGGAGGACAGGCAGAAAGGTTTATCGTGCCGGATAAAAGTTGCGCTTGAAATGAGAGTGAAAGTGAAGACGACAGTAGCTGTGACACTCGGGCGCGCTAACTGGAAATCCGAAATCCTGGACAAGTGAGACTCACAAAACTCCTGGATTACCTATGTAAATGCTACAAAAAAATATTCACTCTGTATTACATTCTATTACTACAGCCACAGCGAGAACTTCCATTTTTCGGTAAAATTGGTCTGAGCTGAGTTAATTTACTCGGAATTTCATTCCAATAAACCTGCAAAAAGTATTCATTCCCTGGTTGAAATCGTATTGAGCAAAACTCACGGAAATTACATAGATCCGCTGGAGGTTGTCGTTCACAAAAATCATTTATGCTAATTCCTTGTCAGGGGAAAAGGAACATAATTCACGTTCCACCTTTCTCTTTCCACACAGGTAAAATTATTTTTTATCCTCAAAACGCGCTTGCTTACATGCTAAACCTTTTACATTTCTGAGTCAGCACGAGAGCCAGCTCCAAATCACGTTCCACATTAAATAGGCCTTTCCCTCTTATAAGGAGAAATTGGGGGAACGCGTGAACAGCTATACCTATAACAAGGCGCACTTATACATTCCTGGAAAAAAATACCTGTTACTGGAAATAATGGAAAGAAATGGGACATCTTTGTCGGGGAGAAGGAGAGAGTCTCAGCTCAGTAAAAAACCAAAAGGGCTGTTGTTACATTACAAGGAAATTTCTCTTTAATGGAATATGCTTTAAGTAGTCAAATGCTCCACATAGTTGCTACAAAACTGGCCGGCAAAGCTGGTGCAGAAGCCATTGTAATCCTTTCTCGTGTGACTAACCTGTTAGAGTTTTTTTAGGAGGAGAAATCTAGTTCCCTTCCCGGGGTAGTGGAAGAAATGGCTCCGATTCCTTCCCCCATGCAACTCTAAGCTGTGTGGAGAAAGAGAGAGAAAAGAAGAAAAAAAAGCAGACCCAGAGCACATCCGCTGTCGAATACAAATGCCTTCATAACATAATGCGGAATGAGCCAAGTAAAGCATGTTCCAGTTATTTGATACATACCAATCTAGTCACACCGTTAAAGCAATTGGAAACATGAAGAGAATACATTATAGGAAAAAAAGGGGAGAGATTCTTCCTCTTTCTCCTCCGCTTCCCGTCTCCTCAGCTGTAATGATGGAGAAGAAAGGTAGGAGCCTAGACCGTTTCGATTTTCTTTCTGCAGAATGGAGGATAAATTGAAGATATGCCAATAGCAGTACATTTCGAAGAGGTGTGTGCCCCGTGTACTTTCCCGTAGCCTGTTCTCTTTTTTGACAAAAGAAGAAAAATTAATCCTATGACAGGAGCAACCTCACCTCCTCCCCTTGTGCAACTGTTTCCCTTGTGGAAATGGAAAACTCTTGTAAAGGGCAAAGTTTTTTCTGGTTCATATTTTAAACTGAGAGTGAAAGGGAGTTTCTCGTCGATGATGGAATCCCGCCTGCAAATACATGCAGCACCTGTTCCCTTCTTAGAAAAATAAGAATTATCTCAGTACCTGGATTTATGCGGCAAAAGCGAACTCTTCCTCTCACCCTAAAATATTATCCTTAGAGAGGCTCACAAAAAAAATTCCACTGGATATTTACAATTATTCATTTTAAAATTCCGGAGCTGTTCATTTTTCTAAAAAAAAGAAATTTTTTGCTGAAAAAAAAACTTTCAGCTTCACGCTAATAACAGACATAAACGAGGTGATTCAGTGGATGTCAATACGCCTTCCGGGAAAGGGCACACAAAACTAAACACGAACTAAAACTTTTTCTCCTTTTGTGTGCCCTCCCCATCTAAAAGCATCTAGTACAATGCATTTTTAGCTGGGCAGTGCTTTCTCTGGGCCGTACCGTGACTACCCAGAATACAATTATGGACTAGGAACTGGAAAGCAGCGCACCGCCAATATTTCAAAACTCCATATTCTACTTGGTAATTCTTGCATGCCTTTCTCGGATCGTGAATTGCGTGTCAGTTGAGAATTGACTTCACGTTTGCTTCTTTTTATTTTGACAGGAACGGAAGTTTTCTCCTCCAGCATAAGACCAATAAGTCTACAAGTAAAGAATTGGGACTTTAATATCGGGAAGACATATAAGAACGGATGCAGCTTAAGAGCTCCCTCCTTCCCAGCCTATTTCTGGAGAGGGAAAGCAACAGAAAGCTCTGCTCTTTCTTGCAAGAGAGTAAGAGCGCTCCAACAAAAGGGAATATATTTAAGTTTGGACTGCTGCGTGATAAAAATCTGTGCCATTTTTTTTCCTTTCCCTTCCGCTCTCGCCGCAATGAAAGAATACGAGCTACGCACACGTTATGTACTACTATTACTCCTCCAAGTACACAAGCTCTCCCACCGCCGCTGTGTTATATCTCCTTCCTATCCCGATAAGAATCTTTTTTACCCGGCCATATTCCACTTGTGCCCAACTTCCACTTTTTCCCATTCAGACACGCTCATAAGTGTAAAAAGTAGGAAATGTACAGGGAATATTTCAAATCTCAGATGTTATTTCAGATAAGAAAAAAGTAAATGAATTGACAACTGGATCCAGTCAGGGGGAACCAAAAGCCCCACTCTGCACACAACATCCAAAATGAGACAAAAATACATATAAAAAGCCTCCACCAAAATGTATTAGGGCATGTCATTCTCATTTATCGCACTATTGGTATTTATTGGTTGTGTGGCTGAATTTTAGTGGAAAAGGGAAAAAAAAGTTTTACGAGCGCTGAGAAACCTCTGCTGAAAAAAAAACGAAAAAAATATATAACTATTTTCCCCACAACTTTTTTTTTCTGTACAATTTAATGAATTATCATCATTTCAGTTTGGAGCGGTCCTCCTCTAAATTTTTTTTCTTCTTCTCTTGTAACTACTTACATTGCGTAATGCTAAACAATTTTTTTGTTGTATTTTTATTGTACTTTTAGATAAAAGGGAGATTTGCATACGGCATGTCATATAGATATGTATATATATAAATACGCGGGAACTGTGATTTTCTTCTTCTCTCCAGTAATTTCCATAAATCCATAGATTTTCCTATTCAAACACAGACATCCGGCTCCAGAAATCCTAAAAAACGTTCCTCCAGCGGTATGGATGCACATTACCATTAGCCCTAGTAAAATATGCTTGGGATATTTCGTGAAATAAAAAAAAATCATGCAAAATACTTCTTCTTCTTCATGCCTTTTTTCGGTCTGTACAGGCTTGATGGCTGATAGAGAAAAAAAAATTGTACACACAAAAGGCTCCACCGGATAAAAAACGGCGGATGTACATTATGCAAGCAAAACATTTTCCCTCCCTCTTTCCATTTTTTTCCTCTATCGTCTCATAAAAATACACACGCCACGCACTCACAAATATCTCTTCCCGTTTTTTTTCTCGCTCTCAGGGAAAATATTTATATTCCACAGTACATAAAGCGGAGTAATAGTTTGGTTTTGGTTAGTTCCTGGGACAGGGGCCGATTTACGTCATCTTCTTTATGCAAACAGTGGCAGGCCAATGGACATTATTTATGGTAAAAAGCCATGGCGAGGCAATGTACCTACTCAACCCATTCATGAATGCTCAAGTTGGAAATGCAAATT
>JAHZND010005682.1:0-33427 GCA_027744115.1 Acrocyrtus sp. NNG-2020
TTGTGGTGCTGGCGGCAGTGTGCAGTGGGGATGGGTATAGGTGGGAAGAGGGAAGGGAATGCGCACACAACTGAGTGTTGAAATTTTTTTATTTCTTTTTTATATTTTCGGTGATCTCGTCTTCCATTCCCTCTTCCCTCATCATTTTTATCGTGGGCATACATTATGTTTGTGTATGGTTAGTCATGCCGAAGATATTTTGTTGTTTGTAGCCAATTTATACCGAAAAAAAAAGCTTGAGAAGGGGTAGGCGTGACGAGCAAGAAAGCGATGGTATTTTCTGGATCATTATCATTTATGCATACCCCTTTCTTGGCATTTTTTGTTGAAATAACAAAGATATTAACAAGATTGTTTCGGGAAAAGCAAATTTAGCCATTTATCTTCGCACATAGACAGTTTCATTACAGGAATGCATGCGCAGATTAATAACAACTTGACATTTGACATGCAAAGATACGAATCCCGTATTTTTCTATAAGTACAAGAGAGCTCTTCCTTATTACAGAATTGAGGAGCAGAGGCCATCTTCACAGAATGTTCCCCCAACTACAGTACCCAGCAGGTTAATTTCTCCAAGCTGCATAACACAAAAGGTTGTTTGCCTGAAATCGAAAGGACGAATTAGTTAAATGGCATTGTTCTGCAAAAAAGGCAGTATAAGACGAGAAGTGAAATGTATTCCTTAAGAAGAACGTACTTTCCCGATTTACTATACTGTGGAATCACGACATATGGTGAAATGAGGCATAGATTCAGCTCTACCCGTCCCTGATTCTCAATCACTTTCAAAAGCTTTCGAGCGTGTACTTTTTGGAAGCTAAAAACTTTTCTGAGGATCGTCGCAGCCGGTATACTGCCTAATATTTTTGGCTCTCCTTTTTTGGGAATGTCAAAACAGTCTATAATCCTTTCAATTGCATACGCGTGATAGGTAAACTGCAGAGCTAGTCCTTCCAGACTTATCCTGTGATCCACTTCCGAGTCCAGTGGAGCCTTTTCATACGCAATTTTGAGAAAGTATTCGTGCGATGTGGTATTCGCAATTGTGAGGAGTTGTGGAACTGCGAAAAAGTCTTGGCGGCTTTGCATCATTTTGGGAAGATCACCTCCGAATGCGTCAATTCTCCCCACTTTTAGTTCCACCAACATTCCGTCATTTACCAGTCTAGCGAGAAAGGCAATGCTAACGTTTTCCAGGACGGCATCCAGAACGGTAGTGCGCTCATTCTTATGCGCCTTATAAATCACAATCCGCAGCTGATTTAAAATAACTTTCGTTTCGAAGTCTACGTAGTCAACAGGGCAGTTTATGATATCAATATTATTTGCAATTGTGAGTGCTGCCCTTAGCTGCATCTTATCTTCGCGAGTCAGTTCACTAGCATCAAATATGTTAGCTTCAATGGCTAATGACCTTCTTCTTTCTGACTTTTTAGGAGCAGGAGGAGGAGTGGGTGGAGGTGGAGGTGGAAGTGCTGGAAGAGCGGGAGAAAGAAGTGGGGAAATTGGTGGGACCCATGACCACAGCCAATTAACGGCAGTTGAAACATAGCCAGGTTCTTGATTTTCTATAGATGTCCGGCTTCTATTCTTCCTAGATTGAATGAGTTCCACGTGCCTTCTCAGTAAGACGATATTAAATAGATCAAGCTCTTCTTCCAGTTTTGATAAAGCATTGTCAATTTCCGAACCTGATTTTTCGAGCACTTTCTTTTTATAATAAAACTTTAAATACTTCCGACAATTCTTCCTGTGCTCTCGTATGTGCTCCCACCGGAAGTTGTTCCTCCGCCGACTTATATCGTCCATGATACAGTCCCATGCAAAACGCCACCTGCAAAATCCCGCAAAATAATTTTCATTTTCAATCCATCAATTTCAATTAAATTTGTTTTTATAAATGTTAGCGACATACCAAGCCTTAGCGTGACCTCTGTATTTTACTTGTGGCCGGTACTTCCTATACTTTTGGCATGCTATGAGGATGTCTATCGTATCTGTGAAGGGAATAATGTCCTTTATTTGCTTATCGGACACAGTGAAAAAAAACATGTCCATACTCGTTTCAATTCGAACTCTCGGCTTGCTAAAAGGTTTCTTCATTAACTCCGGTAAAACAGTTATCGATATTTTCACTTGCACTAGTGGTAGCGGACCAAACAATGTCTTAAAAGTAGGGTCCTTATTTATCGTGCTCGGAATGGCAGCCAATTGCTCAAATAATTTCTTTTTGTCTTTAGCCAGCATTCCCTTGTACATTACTGTAGGGGCCGGATTCCAGTACGCACTGAAGCCATTTATGCTTATCAGCTTGTATAAAGTTTCTGGAAGGTTATCCTTTACATATTGACTGTTCCACGAGGAGTCCGTAGTGTGCACCTCTAAATCCTTGATAGTGACCCCTACACTAAAAGGGTCCTTCGGTTTCGTAATGTCGTCTTCAAACCGAACGTGAACGGACTCAATTTGAAATTTTATATTCCGTAGGATTTGCATCACCCAAATATCAAAGTAGGTAGCTTCCTGATTAACGCTACCCCTTTTTGCAGGATTAAGACTACTCCGAAGTTCCTCTTCCGCGACCACCATGTGGTGCCTCAAACTATCGTATACCTCCAGTTGCCTTAGCTTATCTTGTTGCAAAGCCGCCTTCTCTGCTACAGGGTCATAATGAACACCTCTTGATGGAACCATGAGGACATGTAGATCCTTCAGTTTGACTACAACAGGATCCGTATAGAGACGATAAATAGAATACTTGATTTCCAGAGTGCCGCACTTTCCAGCCACGACATAAAAGGGGAGGCCCAGACTTTCCATAATCGTTGGTCGGAGATTCAAGTCATGCAATGTAACTCCACCTTTTTTAATAAACTTCACAGTTCATACTTGAATCTTTTTTGTTTAAATGAGAAAATATTTCCGGCTGTACTATAATACCTAGAAGTAGAGAGCCTGTTAGTTGTGAGACATCTATGTCTTCAAAGTACGCCCCAATGTATTTGTTAATGTACCCTAGAACAGATTCCCTTTCATTCTGAAATCTGAAACTATTCCGACTTATCTTCAAAGTAGTGGCTAAATAGAATGTACAAACTTACCTGCTATAAATCCAAGAAACATTTTTAGCTTCAGTGACACTTATCGTGGGCGAATCAACGGTGCTTTGGAAATAGACTTTCCAAATTCCAATACGTACATATTTGCAAATTCTCGTTATTCTAAAATTTAGTATTGTGTGAATATCCTATCTATAATTTATGGTATTAATTAGCAGTAACCTACTTCTAAACGCTACCTATCCATATGTAAACTAAAAACGTGCTTAAGCTACAAAAAACGGTTCCAAAACGGCTCAGAAGTTATTTCTCTGGGATTATAGCATAGACTTTTTGTATGTAAAAATATGTACGCTAATATGAAAGTTATTATGACGACATTTACACTATTTTCATACTGACAGTGGTGATATTTTTAAATTGAAAACAGCAAAATTGAAACAAACGATTTATTGAATGATCTTGGTTCTCGAAATTGAAATTTTTCAGTAGAAAGATGTGGTGCTTTCAGAATCTTCCTTTGTCCGGATATCTGCAATGGATCTAATTTCTGTGAGAGGTGTCTCTTTCTCAATACCTTCGTGGGTTTCTTTCTGTGCCTTAGTGTCTTCACCTTCCGCTAACCAGCCAACTCCAATTTCAGCTTGCGGTGTAGTTTTTTGAGATGTGATATAGCTCTGCATATAATAATTTAAAATGTTTTAGGATTTTATGTAATAAGAAGAGGAATTCAATTTCAATTTCAATTCATAATTTAACTCTAAAAGTATTGACCTCATCAACGAGAGCTTCTGATGAGCAGGTTGGAATTAACGTTCTCGGGTGCAGGATTTCCACAACAGGAAGAGTCGAGTCGCTTTGAACTGGAGTTAGCGGAAGTGGATCTATGATGAAAATGGAGAAAGTTTTAGAGACCTTCTACGTTTATCGAGTTAAACTTTGCAAATTATCGCATCTACATTTTCTTACAAAAGCAGTGTGACCGTTTTGAGATGGCAGGTACTGTTTGATTTCCTTTAATAATGCCACATCTAATTGCAGCCTGCTTTAAAGTTTCTTTCCTTGTGCCCGTCCTTGGTCTCGGAACAGAAGTGGATCTTCTACTACATCCCGGATATTGACCGGAGTGGTTGCCCATATTTGTTAATGGACTTATTGTAATAATGTTGCTGTCGTAATTAGCGTAGTTCTCTCCACAATGAGAATAGGGATGACTTGATAATGGCAAATTGAATCCAACGGATTTACTAGTTCCGCAAACATTGGGCTGAGGAGGTTGAAAAATCTGTTGTGCAGAGTTGAAGTGAAAAGGTCCCACCAGTAAATTATTTCCGTCATTGCCACTACAACTTTGTTGGGGTGTTGGCCATAAGTGATCGTGAATGTAGTTGCCATATTCTATTCCCATTACGTGACCGAAAATCATGTCATGTGCTGAATCAGCAGTAGGAATGTACTCATTTATAGCTTGAGCTTCGAGAGACTGTTTGAATAGAAATTTTTTCTTTGAATAAAAAATCCACACAAAAAAGTAGAACGCAAATAGGTGTGAATTTTAATTTTAAATTTAATTGGGTTTGTACTGATGTCGAAGGATATTTATTCAGGCTTCGAGAAATGTAGGGCCCAACTCTGTCCGAGCTAATTGGCGGCGACGTCACCGGTTGCTTTTGCTGAGAAGGTTGGCAGCTTCCGACTGTACTCAACAAATGTGGGAACATTTCGGTATTATTGCAATCAATTTGCATCTGCACTGGAGGAATATTTTGTCTTTCAACAGAAGCTGCCAAATTTACGCTAGCTTTCCCTCCATCTTTCTCTACAACTGGGGAAGGGGGCGACGCATAGTAGCGATTACTGCTTCGGAATGAGGGCACCTCACTACTCGAGTTCCCCGTACAAATAAATACTTTTCTGGACTTTCTCTGTCTTGAAACAGGGAGAGGATTGAGCAAATTGCTCATCTCTAAGAATAAATTTGGATCGACAGTCTTAACAATGTCAACGGTGTTTACAGACATCAGCTCATTTTGGGAGATGTACCCATTCTCATAGCGCTTCGCAAATTGAACGTCATTGTACTCCTTACGGATGGCTTCATTGTAGCGGACTGTGGCTTGCTGAAGAGACGTGTTCGGATTAAATGGTCTGTAACGGCACAAAATAATAATAATAATCACAGCCTTATCACATAATTTAATTGCTCGAACTTCCTTTCAGAGTAAAGTAATAAGATATATTTTTTATCTTTAGTGCCTTTGTCGCTTTTTATATGGAAGGTCTGTCGGCAATGAAAGCTTAGGGTTGGAAATCACCATTTTTTTTCTTGTATTAATCTTTCAAGTATAAAAATAGCAACAAAAAATAATTAAAAGAGAGCTGAAAATTAGCTGTGAGTGAAAAGTTGCATTGAATAATGCATGAAATATATTTTGTATTGAGAAGGAATTTCAAATAAAAAAGCGAAAGCGACTATGACTCGCGTCCCAGTATGAAGAACATATATTTTTTTTCTTCTCAAGCCATAAGTCATCTATCATACACAAGTAATAAATGATATGAGCATGATATAAAAGCGAGAAGCTCTTTTTTGAGCCAATTCAAAAGCGATAGAAACGTGACAATATCGTGCAGTTTATAAAGCGGCTACTTTCCATTAATGAAAATCAAAGCGTATTCTTTTTTATTGCGATTTCATTCAAAGTTCAGTTCAGGGAGAACATTTTCAGCTTCAATTAGAAAAATGTATCGATACCTACAGCCGCTTTATGCCCTAGTTTAATCTATTGGAATGAAAATAGGTAATAAAGTTTTCTTTATTGACAGTTCGATTTAGTGTGCAATTTTTTTTTGCTATCAGAAATAAAATTTTTTGTTTGCTTCTCTCTCTAGTCAACTTTAATTGCTCATGGAGGCAACATGCAAATACGATAGCTATAAAAAAGTAACACTTCCTACCACTCTACCAGAAGGGGTATCGCTAGTCACCCTTTTATCCTAATTGCGTCCATTCTTATGCACACTTATTTTTTGCAACACAAAATATGTCAACATCCCTACATTGTCTATTTAGCTGGGCTATATAACCTGCTTAAACGCTAAAAGCAATTTATTTCGTGGGACATAATTCTAATCTGCATATTTTTTTTCAGCAGATTCTTCTAGCCCTTATCTGTAAGCTCATCTGGTGGTGATGCATTCTACTTGAAATATTTGTCATGTCATGACATGAAGATTTAGTAAAAAAGGAGAGGAGGAAAGAGCAAAAACTGCATTGCAGAGTTGCACCAGCAATAAAAGAACAAGTGAATTGGTTTGGGTGAGTGACGGTCCGATTTTAGGTCAAGAGGGCTCATCGCCATCAACAGCATCATAAAAAAGTTATTCGAATTCAAAAAATGAGAGACCATCACTGGTCCTCTACACAACAAAACTATTTTGCTTGTTGTTTCTCCTTCAGCCGTGTAATAATAAGTGAAGGTATCATGATGCATTTTTCTCCGCATCATCATCACCACACAACACCACCACCATCAAAAAATACAACTCACAACAGAGCTGAGTCGTAGTTGCAAACTGCAATTTATAGCCGAGTAAAATGAATTGAATGACAATAAAAAAAACTTGCTTCATCTTCACTCATTTGGCCCAACAAGTTTCACTCACATGTGGAGGCAAAGCCACAGCCACAACGGTCACCTTTGCAATTCAGTGCGTGGTTAGATGTTAGATCGCAAATAACGTGATGCGGCTCTGTGGCTTTTGCGTAAAAAGCCGCGACTCACTTTCAGATCTCTGATTTCAGTACAGGTTCAGGTTGACATGTCTTTTTTTTAATATTATGGCTGTAAGCAAGCATGAGCTTTAACGCAAATTTTCGGTACGAATATGGCCACATCTTCAAAAAGAAAAATTATGATGATATCATGTAACGCTTCTTTAAGCCCACTCTACTCAAACTCCACAGCGATAACTTTGTGTGACGCTCAACTGTCATAATTAGGAATCGCTGTAAACTGCACATGTACTACGTGTCAATGAATTTTTGCTGTCAAAGGCCCATTTAAGGAAAATTTGTAGGCATATAAAAAGAACTTTGACTTGAGTGCATCATTATAGCACTAAAGCCAGGTTGGAATTATAATGACAAAGTGCAGACTTCAGTCTAATAAACCTGCCAATACCATTTTTGCACGTCGTGTCACTTATAATTGAAAATGTCTTTAAAAAAATATCCCATTGATGCAATTTTTACAATTAAGTCACTAAAAACAATGGGACATATAAGAAGGAAATAGGCTCGTGATGTTCATTCAGCAGGTATTCATTAACAATTGAATTTAGTAATTATTATCCTTTAGCTGTGGCTACTCACGAGCAACTCTTCTTTGTGGTATAAATGAAGTGAAAAGGATGACATAAAAATGGCAACATTTTTTTTCAAAACATAAAAAAATAGTAAAAATGCACAACTATATTTTTGCAGACTGCTTCTTACACAATATTATTTGCAAATCTTAGCACATCAGAATGCTACAAGTGTGTCCACTTGGACTACGGAAATGATTGGTTTTTTATTACACAACGTTACATTAGACATTACACTAATGGCTGTTCGCTTATGGCATAATTTATGTTTGACTAGGAAAGCAATTTAAAAAGAGTAAAATGGCAAATGCAGTATAATGCCAAACTTCGTTTAGATTAGTGGCTATTGTCAATTGTCATAAGCTCATTGTAAAAAGGAAGGGCAGTAGTTTTTTTTATCTAGGATATTGAGGAAAGGTGCAGCACAGCTCCGCACTGTAAAAAAATGGTCTGAGCGCGTATAATAGCGGCACTATCATTAGCGTTTCTCTGAAACGCATGTCAGCCACAATAAGGGCCTTAATGACAATATTGGTTTTCTAACGTGTGAATGTAGCTTCAATCGACTGTAAAAGAAAAGGGTATCTTCTTTTGAAAATTACAACTTCACCTGCAACTCTGCAAGTACTGCACCTCTCCGCACTATGCCTAGATGATGGTGCATTGCAGAATAAGGAAAATTAAATTTGAATTGTGAACCTGCGGTACATAGATTTTTCTTTCGAAGCGTTATTTCTTATAGAGAAAAGGGTATGCATATTGCATGTTGCATGCAATGCAACAATTAAATGGGAACAAGTTTTTCTTTTGTAGAATAGAAAGTAAGTTGTTCTTCTGGTTGGTCGTCTTTACTCTCAGAGAAGCTGCGAACAAGGAGGACGAATGTTGCACTTGGATCTGATAGTACCTTTTTATTTCATAAAGGCTTCCTTCTCATCCCCAGAGTCCCAAGTCTTGTTCCTTTTGCCGTATTGTACCTGTACCAATAAGTAGAAAATTGAGTGAGCTGCTCATTGTTTAATTTAAATAGGCACATGTACATGGTGCGCTTGAGAATGTGTGTGCCTTGAGGGAAGTGTGTTATCTTATTCAACTTTGAAAAAAGGCTTTTCGAAAAAACGGTGTAATCCATTCAGCTCATTCATATTCATTAGCTTGGCTTGTGTGTGGTGGCAGCGTATGCGGAGATAAAGGGAGGTCTATTTACGCATGCAAAAATATATATTTTAGGGTCAGCAGCGCCAGCACTATCGCAGCAGCAGCCAAATGCATATGTCAATTCACTGTAGCCAAAATTGTTTTTCCGTGTTTGGTGCGATCAGTGTGTGAACAAAGTGAAGCTTGGAGAGTGTGGAGCAAAAAAAAAAATTTTGAGTGGAGTTATTTGCTATTTTAGCGGATTTGCAAGATGTGTCAGGATAACATGAAAATCCGGGATGAGGATGATCTGGAAAATGGGAGTGTAGAGAATGTTCTGAAGCAGCCTTTGGTATGTGGTCCAATATTGAAATTAAAATTGATGTGGAGAGCATCGTAGTGTATGCATTTATGTGATGTAATTGTGCACAGATTGTTAGAAAAGTTCTGGAAAGCCTGGACTTCCCTACACTTCTTCAATGCCGGACGGTATCCAAGTCTTGGGGAAAGGAGGCGACATACATTATGGCAAAACGTTGCAAAATCACGTTTGAAAGTGGACAGTCAGTCCAAGAATTTCTAAATTTGCCTTCAAATACTGAAACGCTTTTTGTCCATGTCGTATTCAAGTTTGAAGTTGAATCAGAAGCGAAGTCTGCATCAGTGCAGACATTCCTTAAAATTCACGGGAGACAACTGTCCAGCGTTACAACGCCGGGTGGACCTGTATCCGGCGTAGATTCTGTAAACGACTGGGTGGATAAAATGCTAACTTTGGAAAGTTCTTCGCCAGCTATACTCCCTGACAGTATTGAGGAAGCTAAGCCAGAAGAAGAAAGTCGAATTCCAGGAATGGATGAAAACGCAAACTACATGGAATCTCCTGAAGAACTTGAGGATGGCAACTTGCAAGAAATAATAATTAGTGATGAGGTGAACGTTGAAGACGGGAAGCTGAAGGCAGTGGCAGTGGTAACTGAGTGCTCCTCAACAATGAGGAAACCCAAGTCTGTCCATTTCTCCATGGTCGAAAATCCCGAGTACGTTCCAATTCCTTACAACGACGAAGGATACGAGAACTTTGCCGAGTTTTATCCTTACTACCTTGGCGAGCATTCCCATCCTGCGGGGAGAAGACTTCATGTTCTTGGAGTGACCACTACAATTATCCTCCTCATAGTTGGAACAATCACACTAACTCCGGTGCTGTACGGAGTAGCCATTGTCCAAGCTTATGTCGTAGCACTCGGCGCCCACTTTTACTACGACAAGCACATTCCAAGGCCCACAATCAAAAATCCCATTTACATGGTCAGCTTTTTATTTGCAAAACTGTTTTCCAAATTTTTTTATTATTACATTCCATTCATTTTGAAGTTAACAATGAAAACTTTTTTTATATTTTACAGACAATGGGTAACTTAAAGATGTGGTGGGAAGTCGCTTCCGGGCAGAGAGCATTGTGATAACAGCCAAACAGCGCTTCTTTCTCCATCCTCCTCATTTCGGTATAGCGGCTCCTCCGGCATAATAAGCTTTTTTATAAGTCCATATAGTCCATAAACACTCTTCTTATTTTTTAACAAGTATATAAGTCCTAGTCGAATTTGTCGCAAGCTTCCCCGAGAAACTATTCTAAACTGTTCTTTATAGCGCTTTTAAACAAATTTATTGCAAATTATATAAGATCGATATGAGATAAGCATCATCCTTTCAATATTAAAATATATTATAGCTTAAACAGTTTTGTAGGATATCTTTGTAATTTATAATGACACAGTTTTATGTAAGTGACGGTTTACAATTATTTTCAATTTTTTTAACACTCCTATATCGGAGCTGTAACATTGTCTTGGTTAGTTCCACACATAATTTTTTGTGCTTTAATTTATAGCTTTTAGCCTTCCGACAGTAAAGTGTACCTTTATAGCTTGGTAGGTAATTTTTATTGTTAGTGGTTGATGATGATTATTAGGAAAAGTCAGTTAGGAATAATTTTCATAGTTAGTAATAATGGGAGACAAGTGGCTTATAGGGTTGTATGTTGTATCGTTAGGTAAAGGTAGGTATTATTTTTTAGTAAGTCATAATTACAGTTGTTGTCTTTCTGTTAATAATTTCAAAGTCTGAAAGATTGTAGTTTGACCTTACGCGTAAATAAGTGTAGTTTTTAAGGTAGAAACTTTTCATGTACAGTTTATAACTGTAATAAACAGTTATACTCTAAGGTATATGGATTATATATTATGGAATGTTTCATTGAAATAAATATTTACTTAAAACAGGCTGTAAAATTTACTTACACCCTTTTAAACATATTTTTGGACTGAATGGAGTCTACCATTTCGAAAATGAGTTCTTCAAATCTGCTCGTTTCTATTTTGTCTTGGTTGAGAAGACTAACTTCTGGAAAGGATTTTGGACGTGTTGATGTAGCCTAAGGAGAAA
Organism: Acrocyrtus sp. NNG-2020; assembly: GCA_027744115.1. NCBI lineage: Eukaryota > Metazoa > Arthropoda > Collembola > Entomobryomorpha > Entomobryidae > Acrocyrtus > Acrocyrtus sp. NNG-2020. Next base: position 11,016 of record JAHZND010005682.1, read on the forward strand.
AAAGTTGCATTGTTTTAGAGCGCATCAGTAATTCTACAGTGAAACTTTTGATTTATTTTTCTTCTTATGTTTTACCTGAGATTCTTTATGCATGGAATATACCGTGTGGCAGAACAAATACCGTAAAAATATGATTCTTAAAAAGTCATCCCCGAATAACTTCAAATACACATCCCAATCTGAGTTATGCTGTGGAGCTTCCTCCCTAATATGATCCATCGCTTCACTGTAAAACGAGTAAAGTAGGGACTCCATTTGGTTCCATGTTTGACCTGACACAACCTTCGCTCCACACAGATGGCACAAGGCTGTAAGTGGACAGTGCAGGAATAGTGTGAAAATCGATCCCCGATTGCCAGAACTTGTTTGAGGAAGGACGAGACCGCTCCCGTGATTGTGATTATCCCCTGAGTAGGAAGAGGAAGAGTCCGAGCTCGCTAGAATAACTAATGGCTGCCCAAAGCTTTCCTTTTCTTGTCCTAACTGTAGGAATATGTGACTGTTATCGGAGTCGATGATTGCTACGAGAGGCTTCCGTGTCAGAGGAAGTAAATCATATGGATATAAACTGTAAAATAATTTAAATATTTTTAAAAAAATCTGCTCAGTATACCAAACTAGTTCGGATTTGTAATTATATTGCATGCGTACCAATGAATTTCCTTTGCTTCTTCCGCAATTAGTTTGGTCCGGTTAGCACATCGCGCGCTATTATTCACCGTTGCGATCCCATTGTTGGAAAATGGATCGCTGGAAATATAAACCAGAAGAACTCCATTCCAAGTGAGTTCACTCCAGGCAGAATTCAAATTGGCTAAGATCTGCTCAATACTTGCTCTGTAGAGGAGGAACTTGTGGGGATTCTTCCCCTCCTGATTCCTCTCTTTTTCTGGATGTATCGGGTTAGCATTACCGCTTTGTCCGTCTATGTTAAATACAGGCTTTTCATCAGTTGGCAGTGCTCGCTCGAAAGTTTGGGTCATTCTAAACATGTCCACTGTCAGCTCGGAGAACTTTAATTGGTCTTGCTTATTTCCAATAATTAGAATTTCCTGTAAGGTGTACGGCGACTTTCCAGAGGTTACGTCGGCTTTGTCGTCCGTATAATACTTTATCAGAGATCGTGGAATTCTACAAGTAATAAAATAAAATGTGCAAAATATTTGTATAGAAAAGTATAAATTCATATGGCGCTACATATGAAATCTCAGTTTTGAATTTTACCTGTGACTAATAACGATAGGCTGGCCAACAACGCCTTGTTCCAACTGTTCCAACAATGTCTTTTCTCCGTTGCTTGCAAGCCCCTCGTAAACATCCACGGGAGAGTCGGCGTCAATGAAAGAACGGATTTCACTGAGGACTAAATTCCACTCTAACTGCTCTTCCGGCTCTTCATCTACGGTTGCAACGTAGTTTTCTACGTGACTAGAAAGCTCCTATAAATTAAATTACATTTCACTTTTAAATCTAATTTATAGAAATTTCAACTATTTTTTTTATATTTTTAGGGAAGAAAAATTTTCTATCTACCCTCAGTAACTCCTTTACGTTATTTCGCCTTAGAAGTAGCGAAACAATTATGAACCTGGCGTAGTATCGCAATTTCTTCACAATTAAAATAGAATCTCCACCATTGCCAGAGTTCTCAGTGTTATTACTTCGACAACTGCGCCCACTCGCCGCTGTACCAGAGTCCCTTCTGCTGGATGGTGTTCTGGCGTAGTATCCTCGTTGACAGGTGAAGAATGACGATGTGATGCTAGAGCCCGAAGTGGTAGATGTTGTGCAGTTATTGCTCCCAATTGTCTGCGACTGAACACCTCCTGGAGTGTATAAAGAGGAGCCATGAGGTGGAAGCTCTCTATAATAAAAAAATAAGCAGTGATTTCAATTTTCTCCCAACTTTGAATTTTTATTTTCGAATTTCGAATTTCAATTTACCTAAGTTGATTGAAAAGCTGCTTGGATTTCTCCAACAAATGGCAAAACTCGGCAATCACTCTTTTTTCTTGTAATGTCAGTAAAACGTTATTATGATTATTATTTTCTGGCTGCCCATTGGTAGCAGCTGCCGGAGGAGTTCCTACCACCTGACTCATTTCCACCTGCTGGTATTGCCCCGCTTCCAGTGAAGATGATACTGACTGGTCACCATTGTTGAGTTGGCGTCCCGTCTCCGACAAGCCGGACGACGAGGAGCCTGAAGATCCCGAAGATGATCTTCCAGAGACCATATTTCACCAGCGTTTTACTACGTTTACTGCTCAACTCTCACATTTTTATCGGATTTGGAGAAAAACCAATTCCTTTTTTCTCCAGGAATGGGAGCGACTGGTCTGAGTGGAAAAGATGAAAGAGGAAATGAAAACAATTCCTACTTATGCTTTTCCTATCGTTTCCATTCCATGCTCTTTTTTTTCCTCTCCACTTCTTTCTAGTCCTCTTCTCCTCTACAGTGCACCCATTTCAATAACAATTTTCACAGCCACATTGCAATCCATAAAATGTGCTGTGAAAGTTCCATAAGAAAGAAAATCTCGGTCTCGCTCTAACACCATTCCAAGGCATGCATTTTGCCTGGCTCATTTCTTCTCCAGGATAGCTTTCGCCCATGTATACTTTATGGATTGTAGAGCAAGCGATAACGAGAATTTTATATTGCTGCACAGATGACATCGTTCCATCAAGTAGGTACATCGATTTTCCCCTTTGGAAAGCTCTCGTCCCGTTCTATTTTTGGAATCCGTGCTTTCGGCATGGATGGAATCAGAACGAGAAAGGAAATGGTAATGTGTTGCTGCTGGTGCGTGTGTTGAGTGCGTGGTGTGGTCTGGAGAAAGTAGAGAGGGGAGAGAACTGAGAGAAGAGCTATAGGGCAAGATATAGCAGCTTCAGTAAAAAAAAGTAAAAAAAACGAACCTCTAAAAAATCCACCAAAAAATATCCAATCCGAAAAAAACGTACATGCAACAGACAGTGATCTACTGTAACGGAATGTCGTTACCATAAAAAGTGAAAAATGGGGCTACTCTCTAATATCCATCCCGAAAATAGCGGATTTTTATGTGCTCGTAACAGAATCGAGAAGCTTTTTTATGTTCTGCTGCTGATAAAATATCGCCTTTTTCAATTAATTAACAAATTGCATCACACTAAAAATGAACATTTACTAAATGTAATCATGAGATGTCTTATCAGCAATGGCAAACTATCGAACGTGACTATTTTTAGTGTACAACAAACGTGACAACGACAACCTGGGAAAAAGGGCTTGACTGACACAAATCAAAATCATCTCGACTTCCATTGAGCATTTTTTTTCGCTGCATGATGGCTATATGTGTAGCTGCCTGTCTTATGAAAAATTTGCTCATTTTTAGTCACGCTCTATCATAAACACAAAAAGTCTCAGCGTCACATGTGCTCCAATTAATTCAGTCATTCAAAGAAAAAAAATGTTTACTCCCTGTAAAAACATTCCGTGTTATCATAATGTATTCGTCAGCCAGCAATTTGCATATTATTTATCCACTCTTGTTGCCAACTTTTACATTTTTACAATTTTTTACAATTAACCATGTAAATTCATTTTTTCCTCTGTCCGAAAGTCCTACACATCTCCTCGTTTAGGGCTAATCTTCATCAAGGACCATTATTCTATATGTGCACTTGATGTCCAGATTTTTTTTCTTTTCTATAATAAATGGCAGTAGCAGTCCCTTATTTGTCCTGGTCGTGAAAAGAAGCTCTCTACTGCTCCTTGCCTTAAATAAGAATTTTGTTCGTAGTTTGCAAACAACGCAATAAGTCTCAAGGGTATAGTAGTACCCCTTTTTTATGAGCTTAAACAAGTGTAACGTGAAACCGTCCATGTATGTAATTAACTGCCTATTACAGAGTATCCATATATAATTTAACCACTTTCCATAATAAAGTTTGCAAGAAGCTTTTTTCAGCCGCTCTCAAGCTCAGACCTACTAACTAGACCACAATCAGCGTCACTGTGAAAAAAAGCTACTTGTTACAATAAAGGCTAAATGATAAATTGCATAGTATTTTACGTGAGGATTGAGAAGGTAGGTGGTGGTGGGTCAGACACACACCACCACCACAACCATACAAACTTATTCGTGCGTTGTAGTAAAGCGATAATAAAAAAAGGAAAACCTCTAACCTAGGTAATTGTCGTCGTCACTCGTCATCGTCAAAGCTTAGCCTCAGCGTGCCAAGCCCTTCTTCCTTCTATAAGCCATTTATTTCGTCGAACCTTCAATAGTTTGATTGTTAAATCTTTCTAGAACTGTATGCCAATTCTTTTTATGATGTCAACAATAGCTCATTTTGCGACACCCCATGTAGGTACTGTCGCATGGGGCTGAGGAGAGTGATCATTGAGCAGTGGCAGTCATCATTCATTCTCGGTAAATCAAAGCATTAAAATTTACTCGTTATCTTCTCTCAAAATCAAATCAATGGAGCGCCGAGAGAGATGGCCGTGACAATGAAATGAAATACGAGATTTCCTTGGCGGATCCGATTAGGCCATTTCTGATAAGGCGATAACGGATACAGTTTTTGGTAGGCAGATGGACGTGCTGGTGAGTTGTTACAGGAGCGACTGGTTTATTTTTGGTATGCCATATTTCTTCCAAATGATGGGTGGTGGTGGTGCATTTGCATAAACATTACAAAAAATTAGTTAATGCGGCCATTAAGGTTGTTTGTAAGGAGGAAACTGCTGCGTTTTTAGTCACTGAAAAAAAAATCAGACTTCCAATAATAGCTAGTTAGCTAGTACTTACAGAGGAAGATGGTGGTGCAGGTTGTTGTAAGCGTTCCGAAATAGGTTAAATAGCTTGATAGATTATTCCATGCCAAAAGAATCAGGTTATCTGTAATGGGAGATCAGAAAAGTGTGAATGGAAGTGAAAGGAAGAAGTTGAGAGGTCGTTGTGTGTACTTCGTCGTCGCCGTGGAAGAAGGCGCCTATCGGTTGTAATTGCTGTTTGCTTTGTTACATGCGAGCATCCCGACAACGCGACGTTGCAAAACGGAGCGACATTGTTGTTTGGAGAACTCACTTCAGGTACTTGGTATTGGTACTTCTCAGTAAGTGCTCATTGATCAATTGATATTGACGACTTTCAATATCAAATGGACATCGCCAAATGATAGTAATAATAGCACTCCTTCCAAGAGACATGCCTTTAAATGATCTGTCGTGTTTGCCTAAAGGGCACTCCGCCCAGTTTAGACCTTCTTCGCACCAATGCATATATAAGCGAGTGAGCAAAAACAGAATGGCATCAGTTCCGCAGACTACAACAATCTGAAGTGATCTTCCAAAGGAAGTGCAAAAATCAATCAAACAAATATTTCTTGGATTTATTTCCGAACAAAAAACCTCTTCAAAATGTACAAGGTACGTTTACGAGTGGTGTGGATTCTTAAAGAGTTCTTAAGTTTTTTTTGAATATCCAGTCCGACAGAAGGAATAAAAGGATTTTCTTTGGTAATATTTATTTAGGCTATCATTGTTTTGGCTCTTGCTGCCTGCGTCAGCGCCGGAGGAGTTTACCTCGACCATCACGTCGGAGCTACCGCTGAGCAAACCGGTGCGTAAATATATTTCTTGCAAGTTCTAGGACTCCCTGGGGTATTTTTGGAGTCTGACATTTTATTCTTATTTTATAGTCCGTGGATTCGGTGGACTTTCCTCCATCTCCCACCAAGCCAAGAACGTCAACTCTGCCTTCTCCACCGCCTCCGTCTACAAGACCAAGGTCACCAACAACGCTGTCGCTTACGCTCCAGCCGCCTACGCTGCCCCTGCCTACGCTCCAGCCGCCTATGCTGCTCCAGCCATCGCTGCTCCAGTTCTCCGTGCTGCTCCAGTTGCTCACGCCATCGCTGCCCCAGCTTATGCTGCCCACGCCGTCGCTGCCCCAGTTGCCAGATTGGGAGTCGCTTACAGCCCAGCCATCGCTGGAGTCTCCCATGTCAGCTACAATGCCGCCCTCGGAGGTGTCCACTACGCTTATTAAGCAAAATTAATTTGTTGCACTGTTATGTTTGCACATCTTTAATTTATTTGTCCCATATACTATTGGCGGTTGGAAAAGATGAATAAATCAACTGACTGACAATAATCGAATTAGCTCCTCTGTAATATTTTGATTATCTATTTCATGAAATCTGCTACCTATAGCATAATACTACTATATAGCGCTCCTACCAATTTTATTCTATCGCTTCCCTTTCCCGAAAGGTGTGGCTCATGCAAAATCATTGCTCACGAAGCTAATGATGCTGGTAAATTGATCAATGGCTCTTGAGTGTCTGGCAAGCTGTGAAGTCAATTATATTCAATGCCATTAAACGTTAAAGAGAAATGAGTTGCGTCATTTTAAAATAAATATTCTTTATTATAGAAATAAAACAATTACGTACATCAAGAATCGAGGTCGAAGCAGTTTAAAATGATTTAATTATTTTTAATTTTAAAAAGATAAATGTATGTCATCGTTAATAAATGTTAGCTTTTGTCAGTGTCAGAAAAAATGCTGTTCAGCGTGACAGAATCTTCAGCACTCCCACCAGCAAAGTGTGCAACCAACGCTTGTTCCAGCTTTTGGACAGTTTTCTCACAATCACTGCGAAACTTTTGAAGCTCCGAAGTTGACACTGCTCTTGTAACGTTGGATGATAATTCAAATATATCCATAACACAGATTGGGCCGAATAGATAGAGCTTTTCAGTCCGTTGTTTTCCGTCTGAGTCCAGCAGGTACGCAGAAGCAATTGATTTAGGTACAGTATTTAATTCAGTCTTAGGGTTAAACAACTCCCTACTGAATGTCTCGCCCGTGTAAGGGCACACTACATTATGCTCAAAATTAAATGTTGAGCAAAAAGAGAAAAATTCTTTCAGGAGTGAAATAGTGCTGAGGGTACGGCATTCCGGGTCTTGCAAAGCAAGATTCAAGCTGGAAGAATTGTCGATTTGGCACACATTGTTCGAAAATGAAAGATCGATTTGATTTACTACAAGTGATTTTGTTGTCGATTTATCGATTTCAGACTGTAATTTGTGAAGAGGCTCAATGAGCTTTCTCTCTGTCAAGAAATATATTAAGAGCAGGGACAAACTATAATTTTCAAAGTCAAGTGAGTCGGCAGATTTCAAAGCTCCAAATTTTTTACCCCAAAGTCTTAGCAGTTGCAATATTGGAGGTACTCGTAGATCCACTGAAGAGTAGAACTGAAGAAGTTTTGATTTTTGAACAGAGAAATAGTTCTCCAGACGGATTTTGCACTTTACGTTATACCCTGTGGCCACATATTTGCAAGAAATTTCTGGTAAAGGCGAAGGCATAAAACTTCCAAAAGATGTGTTAGTGTAAACGGTAAGGGGAGTTACAGATAAGTCTTGATAAGCATTTTTTCTTAGAATTGAGGCGATGGACTGGGCAGTAGCAGAATGAGATGTTGAGTCGACAACCACGTTTCCATGAAGGTTCCCATCAGTGTTCACATCTACTTTCCCTTGAAGAAAATTTTTTTGACACGATTTAGCATTGACGTACAAATAATTGTAAACGAGCTGAAGTGAAACATGGCGGTTTATTGACTTAACTACCTTTAGTATCTATCGATAAGTACAAATCAGTCGTGTCATTGTTGATTCCAATTTCGTTTAGTCCATATGTTAATACTGTGCAGTTTAAAAAGGATTTCTTCAAATCTGTCAGCACTTTCTCTGCAACTTCCGATCTTTGCTTTGAGGTAACCAGAAAAGTCCGCTTATTCAAGAGCTTATCAAGTTGTTCCACAAGAGTTGGCATTTCTGCAAACATTATTTTATTAATATTAGTATCAAATAGATGCAAGATGCAACAATAAACAATACAAAATAATATCTTTTACAACCAACAACCAAATCAACCGAGATTTCACGAGCACATAACCCTTTTGTTTTTTACACTGCGATAATTGTACATGGTTTAGATAATGCAATTAATGACTTCTTATTTTATTTACCCTTCATAGTTCCAAAAGTGCACCTGCAACTTAACTACAGGTGGGCTGATGATTATAATATACTCAGCTTTGACTTTGTCGAGCTGCAAATCTGAAGAATTAAACAGTCTATTTAACTTTCTTGAAAAACTACTTATTTGACAATTTAGCTATAATATAGCTAAATTGTCAAATATTATATTATAGTATTACCTATTATTTTAAATTCTCTGAACCCTTTTACCAATTATTGACGGTCGCAAGTCCAACTTTTGTTTGAAAAAGTGTAGCAAGCAATAATCTAGCATCAAGCAATGCACTCATACTAGAGACGATACTGATACAAATACGAGAGAGATCAAACCAGAACCCATGCTTTTATATAATACCAAACTAACCCTTTTCCCCAATGAACCGCTTGTATTATATGTTATACTATACTTACACAACACGATATGATATACCTAACCATTTGACAGCAAAACATTGAACAAGAAGAACAAAGTGCAAGCCGGCTGGACTGTGCATGTGAAATAAGAATAAATCTGAATGAATAATGCTTCTAATTTTTATCTTTGTTTGTAGTATTCTCTGAGAAGGATACTATTGTGAGCTCAATAATTAATTAGACATTCCAAACATTTTTTTTTACATTTTTTAAGTTTATTCTTTACATTGTTTTGAACAAATTCAAGAATTAAGTGGCTATATGTAATTATAGTAAAAATCCATGTTATAGATACGCCGGAGCAGACTGCAAATGCATTTAGCATAACTTTCTACGCTACACTTCTTGTCTTACTGTCTTACCAAAAATTAAATCACAATGAAAATATTCGGCAAATAATAATTGATAAGCATAAGTATGTGTACCTATTATACAAAAAATATGAAATCTTTTTATAGGTATTCTATTCTTACGTTAATTTTTTCTCAGGGTGCATAGCCTAGTTGTCATTTCAATATCAAGGACAGCTTAGCATCAACACACTACGTATAACTACCCTCCTTCATTAATGTCATCACTTACGCATTTTTATATTTCTGTTTTATATTTAATTACATACATAGGTGCGTATAATTACGTATACAGGCTTAGTACTTTTGTTAATTAATAGTACAATCCACTCATCTGGATTCCAATCTTATGCATTTGGCCAGGGATTTATAAAACTAAACAATTGGGATTTTAGTTTGGAAATCTCTAAACCTAGTTCCGCTCATGTCAGATGGATTATTTACATACATATTTACATTCTTTAGAAAATTCACAAACAATCATTAATCAGTCTCATCTCATCAATTGATTGGACAAACAACTTACTTAGATAAGAATCAGTTTACAGTCAAGTTCTTGTTAACAAAGCCACAATAATAAAACTAGTGCAACAGTAATAACACCAAACAAATTTAATTTTTTTCACAATCATAATCACAAATGCATCAAAACTCTTGTTAACATACTTACGATTTGAACATACATTGTTAGGATATTATATTTGTTTACAGTATATTGTTATTGTTAACATTAAATTGAGTTCATAAAACAAGCATTTGAACGGTAAAATATGAAATAAATGAGTACACACAAAGTAGTTCACAAAATATCGTAACAAAGTCAAAATGAAACATCAACTTCAACTATTCGTTTCAGCATTAGTACAATCAGTTACCTTAAATATATCCATTAGGTTACCTGTACCATTTATCATTGTACTCTCTAACCTTTCAAGCGCAATTTCACATTCAATCTGAAACTTGCTCACGTCGTAATCGGGAATAGCCAAAGTGAGATTTTCAGTAAGGTCCTGGAAATCTTGAAGACATAGCATACTTGAGCAGTCAATATCGATTTCCCTTGGTCTTCCATTAGCCCCAAAACGGTATCGTTTCTTCAGATCTGGTGGCAGTAGTTTCCATGCTACTTCGGGAGTGAAATTTTCCTTTGGAATAAACTCCGCCTTCCACATAGAAACTACTTCGTGCTTCAAATCCGCAGTAGCAAACATGCGAAAGAATTCTTTGAGAAGCGCGAGTGTACTTAGCGTAAACAAATTTTTGTCCGTCAAAACGGAATTTTCATTTTTTGGAGCCAACTTGTAGTCATCAGTGAACCCTATTTCTATATTTTCATAATATTCCTGTTTCTCTTTAGGACACAGACTTTGCAGATGCGCCATTGTAGGAATTATCTTCTTTCTTCCAAGAAAAAACACAACTAACAACGTAATAAACCTATTTCGTGTATCCTCTTCTGGAGTATCAAGAACTTTATGAACTGAGCTCCAATAACGAATTATACAAAGCAGAGGACTTATTCTACTATCAAGTGAAATGATGAATTGGACAATTTTGGCCTCCTGTACTATAAAATAGTTTTCTAATCTGATATTACATCTGACTTTACTATTACTATGAATAAACGAGATCACCGGTAAGTTAATTCGACCAAAGTTGGTTCGCTTTACGATCTGCCCACAAAATGTGTGGTTTTTTCCAGTCTGAATGTGTTCCAGTAGTTCATCTACAGATCCCTTTGTAAGTTCCGGTACTGACGGTTCGTCTTTCTCATCAAGAACATCTGTTGCACTTTGCTTCCCTGTTAATGATTCAATGCTATAATTAATTAACCTATAAAAACACCACCGTCTCATTTTGTTTTATAAGCATTATTGATTATAATTTTAAAATTAAAATCGATCTTTTACAAATAGGTGTAAACAAAAAACCGATTTAGGCTATTTACCTGTCAAGTCCACAAAAATGTTAACAGAGTCATCACTGTTTCCAACTCCAACAAAGTCTGCACCGTATGGATGAAGGATGCAGATATTATATTTATCCGACAACATCATGTGCAGTTCTCTGACAATTTCCACTCTTGTTGCAAGAAACGTTGGAGCTAACAGTATGCTATTAATGAGACTCTCTAATTGATCTTCTACGGATTTATCCTTTAGCAGGGACGCAAAATGTTGCACCATTTTTTCACTGAAAAAGTCATGAGCGGTTTCATTTTCGCCCTTTGATTCAGACTCAGATGCCCCGTTGCCACCAACGTCGCCCAAATACTGAATGTCGTCGTCGTCATCATCATCATCACCTCCATAACTGTAGGGCACAATTCCAGGTTCATTTTCTGATGAATACCTATCTGTTGAGGCTCCTTCTTCAACGAAATTAGAATACATCGGAGTTGGTTTAAGTATGCCACGAGGGTTTCTGCTGACTGGTCCTGCAGGTTTAGGCGGTGGATAAGGTGTGAATTTGGGCGTAGGCAATAAAGGAGTTTTCCTAAAGTTATTGCTTGTGTTCTGTCTCTCAAATTGTCGGTGCTGATTGTAGCTCGCGGAACCACCTCTGCCTCTCGAAGTAAATCCTCCCCCTCTGCTAGGTCCACTTGGTCCGGGTCCACTTTGTCTAGGTCCGCTTGACCCGGGTCCACTTTGTCTAGGTCCACTTGGTCCGGGTCCACTTTGTCTAGGTCCACTTTGTGACATGCTTATTAACCGCTGAGATAACGGTACTGCTGATGTTTGTTGATGACTTCTAGCAACTACACACAAACGCAAGAAATGGAACATGCTTTAGCTTGAATCATTTAGATTATAAAGTTTATTATGTACTAATTTATTGGTTTAAATTCTGTGCATTGTGGTAGTGTAAGTGGTAACGTTGTTCTTACAGTTGAAATTTGATGCTCCAGAATTTGATGGAGCCCAGCTGGGAGTTTGAATTGACTGTTGTTTATTCTGTATTGATGAAGAAAGCTCCTCTTTATGATTATTTATGTTATCTGTAATCACAATGTTATTAAAATTCCCTCCGCGATCCTGTTGGAAGCTGGTATCTACAAAGAAATCGTACGGGGTCACTGTTATTGATACATACCTATTATCATATGATATTAATCCCTTAACCCTAGCTTAAATTATTTGACAAAATCATGCAATTTGTATATTTGTAAGCATATTTTCTACTTTTTACAGTATATTAATTGACTTTGACTTAATAAAATTAGACTCACTATTCAGGAATGAAGTTGGTTTTCCATTCATAGGTAACGATAACAGTGAAGGAATTGAATCATCAGATTCAGATTTCCGAGAGAATGAATTTCGTATAGAATTCCTCTCCACAATCACTGGCCGCGTATAACTGTTATTACTTGCTGTCGGCGTTTTCTTAGGGCTTTGTCCCAGTGGTTTTATCGCAAACAAAGGATTAGCGACAAATTCACTAATTTCAGGTGGGCCAGGAGGAACTGTTGGTCGTCGATTCAGTCTGACTTCGTCCTTTTCAAAACTTAAACTGTATCCAGATTTGGTATTACTAAAATTTGATTCGTCCTTTTCATTTGGCAGCACATCTGCATACCAGGGGCTATCTTCTTCTTCGGCATTTGTGAACTGCTGATTGTAGTCAGATCGCAATTCCCAAGTTGAGACATGGCTGGAACTGGGATTTTCCTTTGGAAACTGTGAATGTGTCATAGAAAAACGGGAATCTTCTTGTCTATTAGGATTAGGCAGCTTCCATGATATCGAATCTTCTGTCGAGTATAAAGCTGGAGACGCTGAAGTTGACTTTGGCTTTTCAAAATTAAAAGAAAGCAAGGAAGGCGGTTGCTCAGAGAATAAAGCCGACGGCTCGTTGTTAGATTTGAACGATGTCTCATTTCGTGAAGTATTAGCGGGAGTAGGCTCAGGGGCCTGAAAATGTGGGGGAGGCTGTTGAGATTGAAATTGCTGCCACAAAGTTTGCATTTGGGAGTTCTGTGCTTGGAGAAAAGTAGAAGGCTCAGGTTCCGGAAGCTGTAAAAGTGGCTGACGGTTAGTTGGCGGCGGAACCGATTTTTGTTGTTGAAACAACTGCTGTAGTGATACTTCTTGGGGAAATGAAGGAGGTGGAGGTGGCTGAGACATAACATTTGTTGCTGCCGCTTGTGTCTGAAAAATATCAAACGGTGGAGGGGGTGGGGGCACTTGCTGTCGTTGCTGCTGCTGGAACATAGGCGGAAAAGGAGGAGGTGGCTCGATCTGACTTTGTTGAGGTTGGAAAAATGGTTGCGGTTTTACTGCTGATGGGAAATTAGCTTCCTCCCTGGTGGGTGGGAACATTTGCTGCTCATTCATCCGCCATGACGGCTGATTTTGATCGTCAGGAGGGCTCTCCCAAGTCTGCCAGGCATTTACATTAGCCCTACCAGGAGCTGCATTGGGGCGATTATTAAAGTTTCCTTTTCCCCATTGTCCTCTATTACTCGTGTTAGAATTGTAAGGTTGCACCCTCGAGTTTCCCGTTGCGCCCAAAGGATCTCTTAGCACCGGACCACCGGCGCCCCGCTCCTCTCGATTAAATCTGTTATTACTCCCCCACATTTCAGATCACAAACAAACACTAAAAAGTGGAAAAATTCAATTTCAGTAATGGAAAAGATATTTATTGAAGTCTTTCAAGGAATGACTTCAATTTATCAATTTATTAATTATCAAATTATCCATTATCAACTGTCGATAAAACGCAAAACGACACAAAACAAAACGTCCCTTTTAGTTTCCAAAATGTCACAGAAGTCTTTAGTCTTTACTGCTTATATTTTCTATTCTTTCAAACCTTTTATTTATTCCAAGTGGAACAATTAATCCGCGAATCAGTTCATTTTTCACTTCGCACGTGATATTGGATATAGCTCAACTGTACGTGCACTCTAGTCCGTAATTCAAATCCAGCCAAATATTTACGACTTTTCAAGTTTATCAAAGCGGCTAAACACTGGTGGTGTCCACTTTTGCAGCCACCACCTACAGCTTAAAAACTCAAATTCGAATTTCGAATTCACTCTATCCAAGTTTCCAGCCAGTTCGAGCAGTCCAGACTCCAGGCAAAATAAAAACAATTTTAACATATTTTAAACTGGTGCTCTGTCCCGCGCCTTTTCTCATTTCAGCTCAGCACTACATTGGCTTGTGCAATTCAGTGCACATGGTGCTTGTCGCTTAGCCTTTGTTGCTTTATTTGTTTATACTGGAAAGACGCCTAAAAAGTAGCAACTGATCAAACTCAAACTTGGTAAGAGTATGTAAAGAACCTTTTTTATATTAATATTGCACAAATGTTTGAAAATTACTTTGAAGTAGGTTAATTAGCAAACATAACACAATGCAATCTAAAAGATGAGTGGTCTAATAAAGTTTACACTTTTACAGTGTAATAAATCTTTGGTCTTACAAACTATTTGGATTATATGCATGACAAAAAAGAATGTTTATTTTATGCCACTGTTAATTTTAATTCGTTGATTCCTTGCATGTTGTATTATACATATGCTGTGAAATTAGCAGCTAATTGAAATTAATAGAGCAAGACGGAAAATTAGTTTTCATCCACTTCTTCCCTTGTGAAGAGAACGTTGCTGTGCCCAGTAATTCTAACGAGTTTAAATTCTGCAGCCCTTTGAATCCATGATACAAAGTAATGTCCGTAACGTCCTTGTTCAGGCCATGGAGGCACATCTCTTCCAAGTCTGAATATGAAGTGAGTAATATTTTTAGCTGTATACACCTAACTCTAGTTAGTAAAAATTCTTTATAATTAGCATTTTAACTATTAACTTAATACCTGCTAAACTTGCAAAACAGGATCCAGTAACATTTCGACTAGGCTCGGGTATATCCAAAAGTTTGTTTTTATCTTTCATTTCGGAAATTGCTGCCGTTGAAATGCCCACCGTACCTCCATCCGTTAGATAAACCATTCTACACCTGAGCTTTAGGATTACCAGCTTCCTCAAGCGTTTTAAAATTAATTGCATGTCTTCATCCACAATGTGAGCGTTGGACATTTTGTCCCATTGCTTCTTTCCTCTGAGGTCACTTTTGTATTGGTATTTATCCCCGTCCGCAATTATGAGAATCGTCAAGTTTCGGAATGTTTCGCAAATCTTCTCCATATTATAGCTGATAAACCTCATTTGAGGCTTCCACTCTGTTTTCTGGATCCAAAGTTCAGTTGTGCCTGGGAACTCTTGGTCATCCGCAATAGGAATAAGTTTTTTGAGTTCATCGGTATGCTCTGAGGTGATTGCGACTCGAATTGATTTTATTGCCGTCCTGAGGAAGGGCAACTGAGCTACTGCACTGATGGGCGTCATTCCAGCCAAAAGATTTACGTTGTCGGAAGCCATTACTCGAAATTCGATGTTGGGCTTCGTCACTTCGTAGTTTATAGGCCTCAGTCGATCCAGTACTTGAGCCCACTCCGCCTGAAGAAGGATATGCTTAATTTTCAGGTCCTGTAGATGCTCCAACCTATTTATAAATGGTACAACGAGAGCTTGAAAATCTGGATTTCCAAGGAATATGCAGTCAAGGTGAATGTCGATTTTTGTCAAATTCCAAGGAGTATTGTTCCACGAGATTACACCAAAACATCGAAGCAGTTCGTCGTAGTAGTGATTTGTAAGCTGGCCTACCCACTGAAATCGAATTTCCTTCAGAGTCTCACAATTCATGTTCAACATAAGGCCGACTACTGTGGCGTAGTCCATCCTATCTATAAATGTCATTGGGTATTGCAGGTCGTAGGTGTCTACAACTAATTCAAACGATTCCAAGTTGTCGCATGTGAACCCCAAAATCTTCATAAGAAACAATGTCTTAAATCCAGAGTCGTCTCTTTTCAGTATAAGACTTTTAATGGAAGTGTGCATGTTCTGGAAGGGCTGCAGAACGTTATCCTGTATTTCTGGGAAGCTTTTACAACAAATGCTCCAGTCGAGGAGGTAGTTTGTGCTCATGTCAGTAAACGACTCCAGCTTCGGCATCACTGAGAAAAGGGAGTGCAGCCTCTGGAACCGATAGCTGGAGTCGGACACATGAAGTTTAGTAATATTGGTGAAGCTCAATGTTGAGTTTACATCATCCGGAGAGCGGGGAGGAGAAAGTACAGCGGATACGAATATTTTTGACGATTTTGCACTCATGTCACGAATTCTCAGCTCATTCCAGCAAGTAGCGAGAGATGGATTTTGATGACATACTTTTAAAAATCTCTTAATTGGCCGTTGAACATTTGTAACTTTATTTACTATCCACGGAATAAGGTCCTTCGGTCGACCTTTGTACGCCAGGCAGCACTTTGATGTTATCATGGGCGTTATAACGCTCTCCCAGTTGACACACACAAGACGACATGTTAGCAAGTCTTTTCCCGCTAAATAGGAGAATACTTCCTCATATATTCTGTCCTTAATAGTGAAAATATAATTAAAATTAAAACCCAACTTTTAAATTTTTTGTTAGAATGCCACAGAAGCAAAGGAAATCTTACAGGAAGTTCACTTGACCAACTGTCGCTGTAAACTATTTGTCCTAAGTTGCTCGTTTCAGAGCTGTTACCTCGCGTTGTACTTTTTTTTCTGAAGAAGGTATTACGGAAACCATTTTCAGAACTTTGTCAAATGCAAGCCTTGCCACAGCTCCACTCATTTCAGTAAAAAATTAGATTAACTGCAATAGCTTACCTTAACGAGATTATAGAATCAGCCATTTGTACTTCTCAATTTGACTGGGTGTTTACCAAAACCTAGTAAGGTAGATATTCTCAGAAGATGACGCTTTGACTACTAATTAATCATTTTTGTGCTATTTAATGTGATAAATTGTGTGAGTTGATATCATCTGTATAAAGTTACAAAACCCAATTAATTTCGAAACTAAACCCAATGGTTTGTCCAGCCCTCAAAAATACTTTCGAGGTTCACGAGTTTTTATATAAATAGAACATGCTTCAAATAATTGAATATGCTTGAGTGTAACCAAGTGAAGCAATTAATATAAAGACGATAGTTCATAATAGGACGATAAATTAGCTAATTTTTAATTTCGCATTTTCATCTACTTTGTATTCAACTGCTCATAACTCATTGTCAGTGACCAAAAGTGACTTTACATCCAGTTGTGCGCAATTTACTATGTAGGTGGATACGGCCAGCTTGAGTTATCTGTGGAAAAAATATTTCATTTTGTGAAAATTGATTTCTGAGCTTAAAATATTTAAAATCTTAAAATATAATTTTGCAAAATTACACTAGTGTCCCCAGTCAACTCAATGTAACTTAAATTGGGCATCCTTTCAAAACCATATCTGCAAGTTATATCTGTTATATCCTTTCCAAGACCTCTTAAAGACAGAACTCGAAGTTCTAAGGTGCAAAAAAAATATTTGAGATTCAAGATAAGATCCAAGTGTTAAAAAAGATTTAACAAAAGAGATAAACCTGCATTTTTACTACTTACGTTTTAAGTTCCGGACAGAAGGCTCTCTCCTTTCTTTTAAGAATTCTCCCTGCTTCAAATAAAACTGCCCATCGTGCCTCATGTAATAAAATTTACTTTTAATTCCGGTAAAGTTAATATCACATAGGTCATTCAGGTTAGCCCAGATTTTGAGGATCCTTAGTCTAGTTAGCATCTCACAAAGCAGGACCATATCCCTTTTCGAAATATACGCATAAGTCAGTGAAGCTCTGTCCCTCTTCCCAATAATACAATCCAGCACATCCCATTTCCTGCCTGGCTGATCAGAAATTCTTAATTCCGTTAGCATCTTAAAATTGAAAGCAATCGGAACTATGGAGTAGTCCCTGAACGCGAAGCATTTCCCAGGCTTTCTCTCTCCAATACGAATTTCCAAGCTTCGTACATTTGGATAAGTTACTCTCACACTGGGGACCACTTCTCTCAGCGATTGTGTTCCCTCCTTATAAATAGTCACGTGTAGATCAGTTAGTCCTCGAAAGAAAACATAATTTCCAAAAACACTTGACACGGTTGTTGTTCTATCTGGAGATTTGTCAGTGAGCTTAACTCCGACCCTTAAGGACACGTGAAATTTTCGTAATGTAATCCTATCCTGGATAGCTTCGAACATGTCCATCCACTCCCTATTCATCAGGATGGGTGCTATAAAAACTTTCAAATGGAGAAACTTGTTTTCAGCTGGTTTCCACTGGAATGAATTTAGGAAGCGGACAAACTCCGGCAGTTTCTGAGGACTACACATGGAACGATCACTCATTGTTAAGTTAAGCTCCGACAATTTGTAAAACTCCACTCCAGACAGGGCTGACACTGCCGAATCAAACAAATCATCCAAGCTATTGTCCATCCAACTTATTGTAAGTTTTTTCAAATTTCGTCTGATTCGTAAAAGGAGGGCGTGAAATGACTTCTCCAGTTCTGGAAACCACTCTCTTACAGAATCCACCTTTTCCTTGGAAGTTTCATTGGAACCGACACTAAACTGAAAATCTTCCGTGTAAGGAATCATCCTACATATTACATGAAAGTAGGAGCACAGCTCTTTCCTAAATGATCTTCGGGTCAGCTTAAAAACTCGGATTCGGGTATACTTATTCTTTAGCTCTTGCAGCATTAGTTTCTCCCCCAGCTTCTTGAGAGATCCTTGGCTACTGTGAGGACGAAATATGTTAGGAAAGCAGGGCACTTGTAAGTAGTGAACGCTCCACGTATCAGTGAAAGTGTGAAGGTTTGGTAAGCTCTGAATTAGTGTGAGGAGAGTTTGCCAGTGTAAATTGCAGTTAACTAAATGAAGTCTAGTCATATGCTTTACTCCAGTGAAGAACTCTTCTGGTCTTTCACATATGATTGTTTTCATTTGAAAGTCTTCCACATTGTAAAAGTAGAGCTTGAAGTAGCGCCGATTTTCAGGGACGAGAAGCTGCTGATTCAGGAACATCCTACAAAAGGCTTTAGGGCGAGATGTCCCCCAGGGAGAATCCCGTCCGTTGAATGTCCTCGGAGGACTGTACAAAGTGTCATAGCGCTCCCTCCAATGCCGACAAACTTGGGTGCAAGCGTGCAACTCTATTTGGTTCAGGTACGAGAATATTTTTGCGTAGATATCCTCGGGAAGTGCAAGCACACCTTTACGTAGTTGTCGCACACTTCGAGAAATCTGAGCAGGGATCTTTTTCTCGGATGAGACTGGAGACTGTTCGGACTTACGTTGGCGTTTTACGGGCTCATCGGAAGTTTTCCTTAGCAAACTGGCCCTTTCACCTCCTCCCGTGCAACTTATTTCATTATTGTTAAAATCTCTGTCGTCCTCCTCCTCCTCCTTAATTGGGAATTTAGCACAGCAGGTTTTCTGTGTCGATGAGATTTGGTTTGTTTCCTCTTCGGTGTCAATTTTGATTTGCTTCGGAAAAAACTTTTGGCGATGATGGCGGCTGTCACTATTTGCTAAAAATTGAGACTTGATACTGTCTATTGAGCCGTTACTTAGTTTAGATTGAGACTTTCTCAGAATGCTTTTTGGAACTTGCTCAGATTTACTATTTCGAACTTTCTCAGAAATTAGGGATTCAAAGTTTTCAATCTTTTCGGATACATAAGAGGACTTCCGATCTGAAAATTTTGTTTGCTTTGACATTGTGGCAAAGACACAAAGAATATGAATTAATTTGAGCTAATAATACGCAAACATTCCATCAAATGTAAAAGCGGTTGAAGTTAAAAGCATACGTATGCAAGTTTTGCGAAACTGCCATTCTAAATAGCTAGTTATTGAGGTTATCAATATTGTCCAAGGTAACTCTTTTCCAAGTTTACAATCATATTTGTGTATTGCCTAGATCCATCAATAATTACCAGCAAATGTGAAAGCTCTTCAGTACCTGTTCAGACAATACTCACATACGTCAAGGTCAAGGACTTGTGCAATTCAGTAAGATACGGAACAAAGCTTGGCTTGTTAAGAATTAAGAACACAGGAGGGAGGTGCTGCAAAGAGTTTGCAAGTAAGAGTATATTTCGGTTTTTTTGTGTTAAAGATAATTTCGTATAGTAATTTCGATAGGTATCTTATAGTAGGTACTATATTCTGTCTCGCAACAATAGTTTTTAATGTGTCCGACAGTCCGACTGTCTATTCTAGATTCCTGTTTCGCCACTTTTAACACAGAAATGGATGAAGCCAGAGAAATTGTATATTCAAAGTTGATTGCAAACAAAATTTTCATATTTGTAAAGGAGAACTGTCCATTCTGCAAAAACGCCGAGCAATGTTTTGACAATTTGGGAATAGAATACAAAACAATCGAACTCAGCGCTCACAGTTTAGGAGCAGAAATACAAATCATCTTATCCCATCTAACTGGAGCTGGAACAGTTCCGCGAGTGTTTATCAACGGAAAGTGTATCAGAGGAGGCAATGATACTATGAAATTGTATAAAAGTGGCGAATTACAGAAACTGACCCTCTAGAAACGTTTGAACATGTTTTACACAAAATTCTTGTAGTTCTTTGCTATTATTGTATCCCTTTTGTATTTGAAAATCATTATTGCAGATATTTAGTTATTGAAAATTCCCCCTTAATAATAATAAATAAGCACATTCTCTAATTGGCAAAATTGTATGTGTCTTTTAATATGCCGATTAGCAATTAGGCTGGTTAGGGGATAGTAATTAACAAACTATTCTAATCTAGATGAGATGGCAAAACCCGCATTGACTTTTTTCAAGTTAGTTTATTGAGATTACACACAGTCGAGACATTTTTTTTACATATTTTACTTTACATACAATAGTCTACTTACGGACATACGCACATTTATAAAAATAATGAATCTTTTGCTACACTTTTGACACTCAGAGAGTATTCTTATCGTTAGTACAAATAAAAGTACAGACTTATTATTTCTAAGAAAGTTTGCGTGACATACTATACGTAATCAAAATCACTACATAAATCTTGGACTGAATCACTGACTTACAAAATAGCATAATTAACTGTATAAATAAAAATCGACGAGGGAGATTACAAGACCAAATATTGTCTATAGTAAAACATATCACGGACTGAAGATTTCTGACAGTTGTGAGTTTCTTTAGTGAACCCATCGTCATTCTCTAATAACTTGGGCTCGCACAGGAAGCTCAGCTAAATTGGCTGCTCTGAAAGCTGAAACTGTTGCTATTGCCTCAGTCTGTGGGAAGTTCTTGAGTTTCAGACAATGAGTGTGCCATATGCGGTATGGTCCGTATTGAAGTTGTCTGCAACCCTTCCTCCATTTCCTCTAGTTCCAACTGTTTCTTGATGGCTTCTTTTAGTCTCAGAATTTCCAGAATGAAGTCGTCGAGTTTATCTGTGAGAGGGAGAAGGTCACAAATAGATTTTTCCTAAAAACAACCAATTTTTGGTTAGCAAAGTTTTAGCGCTGTTTAACCCAGATTATCTTACTGTGAGTGTCAGACTGAAAACGAAGATACTCGAGGGTTTTATCCAGTGTTCCCACAACTCCTCGTACCCATACGCTTTCATGAGATTTGTCCAGATATGGAGACGCTTGTCTTTGCCTAACTTTTGACCGCCAAATCTCAAAGTATTTCCGTGCAATTTCCCATTTCTTAGCTGCTTTCTCTTTTTTTCTTTTAATTGAATTGGCTAACAACAGAAAAAGGCAATGAAATTGAATGCAACTTGGAAGCCTTTTATCGTTTATTACATTTAATTAAAACTGAACAATACTTACGCACGTCTCTTCTCATAGCTTCCATCCGCCTTTGTCTAGCTTGGGCCTTCCTTCTCAAATCTTCTCGACATGATCGAGTAATGTTGTGCTCCCTGGCTACCCGTGCCTGAGACTGAGCGATTTTCAAATCCATCCATTCTAGCAACTGTACAAATCACATTTTAAATAGTTAACTACTAAATAGAGGTTAATTTTTAAGTCTGAACGTTGTTTTAATGAAAATTATAATTTTTCTCCAATCCAGTTCATACATAGGATTCATTCGCTTTTTTCAGAGTTTCTAGATCTGCCTCTCTTTTAGCAGCAGATCTCATACTTTTCATTACAGTCTCCTGAAAAACTCGACAAGCAGTTAACTGCCTAGCTTCCTCCAACGCTTTCCTCTTCCGCTGTCGATTTGCCATTTTAAGGGAATTGGCTGCTGCTTTCTCCAAATAAATTTGCTCCTTCTCTTTGGCCCACATTTCTAGCCTTAGTGCGTCCATTTCGTGCTTTTGTGCAAGTCTAGATTTTTTGTTCATAGAAAATAATTTTTACCAGTATCCTATTTCCCTTACATTTTTAAATGTCATCCTTACCTTGAACTTCTATAGGCACTTGAAAGATTATTAACTCGTCTAGATTGCTCCAACTTCATCCGCTGGATTGCAGATCTTCCGCTTGTTTGATTTATTTCTCTCCTTAGAAGCACCATTTGTTCTCTTTCCCTTCTACTGAGTTCATCCTAGTCACACAATCACGTTAAATTACAGCTACGTCCAGCCTTACTTCGGAATTCGCTGCCTCGCTCCGATTTAGCTGAAATTCACAATTTTACCTAATTTTGGGG
>JAHZND010005683.1:0-10857 GCA_027744115.1 Acrocyrtus sp. NNG-2020
TCTCCCCGCCATCATCATAATAATGGCATTTATTGACGAAGTAAACTCGTTGATTTTTCTTGAGAAAAGGAATTATCCGCCCCTGTTACTCTGCATCCGACTTTTTCAGCAAATTTTCTTTGGGCCACTTCAAGGGGATTCCTTTTCGATGCATTTCGGTACATTTTACTGGCTACTTGCGGTGCTGTCTGTATCCTACAAAATCAAACGAATATCATAAAGCTAAAAATATATTCTGAAATTCCTATTATCCAATATCTTATCTATTTCTATTTTACATCTGGGGCCATTCTGAAAAGTTTTCCTTGAGTTGTGTAAACTGTCGATGCACCATCCTTATCTCCCATTGTATGGCCGACAGACTGAAAAGAATTTACATCTTAGTTTAGAAAACGCGAATTTTTTGATGAGTGGAAAGTCCGTCTTATTATTAGAATTGCGATATTGTGAATTAAGTCAATAACTTACTACCTCGCTGTAGGCACAATATGAAGGTGGCTTGCAGCTATGGCTATAGCAGCTCGTCCGCGATGTGTCCGTTCCGAAGAGGTGCTGTTGAGCTGGAGATCTCATTGTGTCTGTTATTGAGCGTAGGTCGGAAAATGATCTGTAGAGTAGTAAAAATTAATTTAGTTAACAATTCAATAAATGTGAGGATGCTTTCTAAATCAATTAAAATTTAAATTCTGAAAAATGAAAAAAAAGCTTTTAAGTGTGATTTTAATGTGCAATATAAAACACGAAAAAATTGAGATAGAAGAGCAGCAACTTCGCTGAGAGGGAGGGTGGCTTAGAAATTTTGTAATAGTCTACTTCTCATAGCCTGAATAAGTGGGCTCTGGTTCTGGTCCAATCGATCGTCTTCTCATTCCTCCCCTGGCAGATACTTCAGTGCCGGATGACACAAGGGCCCCTATAAAGACGCATACGTAAATTCACTTTTTCTTTTTAAAATAGTATGGAAAAAATTGTTTTTGTGTCTGTAAACGAACCTGAAGAAATCTTCCGCTGTTCTTGCAGTGACAATTTACGGAACTGTCTCGAATCGTGTCGCTTAATCGTCCCCTGTCTACTATTGGAATGATGTGGATGTGGCTGTGGCCTTACTCCTGGATATGGCTGTAATCATTTACGAAAGATTTGATATATATTTTTGCAATTGAAAGCTGCTTATTCTCACATTTAAGACATGTTTATTTAGTAAAAATTACTGCTGGTGGAGGATAAGGGCTATGATCCAAGTAGTTAATGAGCTTCCTCTCACTCGTTGCCAGTTCTGCGTTGGCATCTGGGCCCAGTGTGGCATGAATTGATGGAGGTCTTGATGGCGGTCTTATCTTTGCTCGAGGAATCACAACCGTCAAAGAGCGGTCCTAAAAAATATAATAGTTATAGTTTTATGTAGTAGGACATAGATACAGTGCCAGTTCTAAAGTCAAGCTTTGTTTGAATTTTGTTAAAATGTCAATAATTCGTTTTTACAGAAAAGGAAAAAATGACATTTTTATACCTGTACCTGGTCCATGATTACGTTCCGCAAGGAGAAGTTCATAAGGTGGACGTTATCTGGTGAAATGAGGGAGTCGTTTCTCAAACCAGCAACCAGTTTTGGATCACCTTCCACCTATTAATAAATAGTTAATATTTCATTAGTCAAAAAGGTGCTTATCATTTTGCTCAATTGGCTATCACAATAACTGGTACCAGTAGAGAATCTGGTGTGAAAGAATGTGCATGAATCCTCACAGGGCTTTGTCTTCCATCACTACTAGCTGAGTCATTCATTATTGCGGCACGATCCAAAGTCGCCTGCGAGGTGGGGCTCCTGTACCTCATAAATCGCCCACCTAAGGAAAAACAAAATTGAATAATTTAAAAATCTTGGCATTGCTAAAAGTAAACACATTCATAATTCACATGAGTAACTTCAATGTACTGTACTTACTTCCGGGTCTCTCCCTATGAATTTTTGTTCTTCGGCAAACCAACACGGAGCACAGTAGGACAAACAAAAATAGTATACCAACAACTCCCATTATGGCATAGAGCAGAACTATGAACACAATTAAAACAATTTGTTAGATATTGAATTATTATTTTCTAAAGATGAACTGCATAATTGCGGTTATTTTTAATTGTCTTACTTTTCAAGTTAATGTGGCACTTTGAGCCTCCAAACCATTTGAAACACTCGCAGAACCGTTCCCCACGTGCGTTTATTCTGCAATGACCCTTATAATTGCACTCAGGACAACCTTGCATTTCTACCAAAAATTGCAATAAAATTATGATGATTAGATAAACGTTTTAGC
Source organism: Acrocyrtus sp. NNG-2020 (assembly GCA_027744115.1). Classification (NCBI taxonomy): domain Eukaryota; kingdom Metazoa; phylum Arthropoda; class Collembola; order Entomobryomorpha; family Entomobryidae; genus Acrocyrtus; species Acrocyrtus sp. NNG-2020. Next base: position 2,313 of record JAHZND010005683.1, read on the forward strand.
AATGTTTACTGTGTCTATGCATTTCTGGGTAATAAAAAAGTACTTGAAAAATAGATAATTATAATTATGCTTACCGTAACAGTCCCTTCCAGGCTTGCGCTTTTTCGGCGATCTGTCTCTGTAGCCAGGTCTGCACCTGCAGTCATACGAGCCTCTGAGGTTGATGCAGTCAGCGTTTATTGAGCAGTCATTGAACTCCGTATAGATACACTCGTTAAAATCTGCATTAAATAAATAATACCATTGCAATTTCCCGATTTAATTACTAAATGTAAGACTGCCTTTTTTCAGGTTGTGGTCCAGCTTACCTCTTGCACCAAAATCACTCATATTTCTAGTTGAACTTATTCCAGTCCTTCCTACGCTAAAGTTTGAAGATTTCAGAGTACGAACAAGATGAGTTCTTATCCGATCTTCGGTGATATTATTCGTAAGCTATTTTCAAAAGAAAAGAAATGAGGAATGAGGATTTAACATTGCTAAATAATTGAAGGGTATTGTGAGATTTTCTATGCAAAATTGCGTACCTGAACAAGGAAATCAACGTAAACCTTGGGCTCCGGTGTATTGGTCTTTTCATTAAGTGCATTAAACGGCCTGAGTTTCATTACTTCTGCACCCTGGAACACCCTCTTGATATCAGTTGACAAAAAGGCTTTGTCTATTGCGTCCTTTGAAACTGTAATAAAGTTGGTGTATGCGCTTGTCGCCGAGTTCTGGAGGTCTTTGAAGTCAAAAGACATTCCATCCATGTGGTTGATTGCCAGAGACAGTTCATACGTATATGTTGCTGCAATATAAAAAAATCAGAAAATTATAAAACTCCATTGCAGTGCCCAATATTCACTCAAATAATTCATTCAACTCTGGTTTAAACGTACCCCTGCATGGGAACTTCCTCTTCAGTCGAGCAAAGCCGGGCTTGCAATCGCACTTAAATTTAGTTCCGTTATCGTAGGGTCTACAAGCTTGGTTCGTATGTTGAGTGCAGTTCGCGGGGCAGCCTTGCTCCAGTAAAGTTGTCTGACCACCTTTGGCTCCTTCGTTGTTGTAGTTGTTGGTGGCTCCATTTTTACTATCACATTTGGTGGAGGAGTCTGTGGTCTGGAAGGCGGCGGTCTGGGGAAATTTTGAGCCGTAAGTATTCCACCTTGCTTCACCCTCTCTTTAGTACTACCGCCATACCTGTCATCATGCTTATCTTCGTGGACATGATCATGCCTGTCTGTCACATTATTCTCCTCATCTCCCTCGTCTTCGTCTTCGGAAGTAGTATCCACAAAGCTATACACTTCTTTTGTAGGTTGTGCAAATATCGTGTTGCGCACTGTAGTCGGCCTTACATCGGCAGTATTGACCAATGTGACACTTCCAACAATGGTACTAATCAGAGTTTGTGGTGGAACCGTTTTCGTAATCATGATTGTATGAGTATATGGCGTTCCTGCAGTTACAACTACTGTTGTCTCTGTCTCCGTAAGAGTCTTGGTGTCTGTTTCGCTATGGGTGACGTATTTCGTCGTGGCCGGAAGTTCCGGTACTCTCGTCATGCTTCCTCGAAGTACCATAGTATTGAGAATACCCTTTGGTCTCTGACTTATTACTCCAGAAACTCCGAATCTATTATTATTTCCTCCCGTTTTTGTGGGATTTATCTCGGAGCTTACTGAAATCACCTTTGACTCATTTCCGATAGTCATTGAAGTGGAAACCGAGACTGAGCTGGTGGTAGTTACAGTTCTGGTGTCACCGCTATCGCTACTTTTTTCTGTGGAGCTGTCCTTTCTCGTTCCATTCCTTGTAAGGTTCGGTCTCTCCGAAACGTTTTCACTTTCCCCATCCAATTCGAACTCCTCGTCGTCATATTCCTCATCTGTGTACTCGTACTCAAAGCTTTCGCTGGTCGGATTTGATGCGGTTGTGGCATTTGTGGTTGCGGTGTCCTGAGTTACTACCGTAGTCGTAGTAGAATTATATCTGTCATTTAGCACTCCAGCAAATACACTTGGGTTCCGGGCGGGTGGAGCGGTGGGCGTATCTGCAGTTGTCTGTACCTTGCCGATTAAAGTTGTGGTGAATTTCTCCTTTGAAGTAGTCGCTGGCTCCTTGCCAAAGCTCATCGTAGGTCTTCGGTAAGGCTTGGATGTGGATGTTCTGGAAAATGTGAAAGACGGCTTCTCCCGACTTTCAGATGAAGATGACGTTTTGCTAGAAATCTCGGCGCTCACCCTACTGTTTTCTCCGGAGGCCTTTGTGACAGGTACAGAAATCCTCGGAGGGACTACTGTAGTTCGTCTTAGAATATCTGGACGATTTAGAGTACTTCCCCGGGTGCTGATATTGACAATTGACGGGGAGAAACGAGAGTTCGTGGATTCTTTTGAAGTTGACTCCGGTTTTAAAGTGGGATTGGTCGGAGGCTGTCTCATTCTCGGTGGATAGGACGGACTTGATTTCTCAGTTGTAGTTGTTGTGGATGGTGCTGCAGTAGTCGCCGTTGGCCCTTCGTTATGCTCCCGCTCAGTGGATGAACCTTCGGTTGTCTTTCTCATCCACGGGAAAGTTGCTCTGGTAGGAGCCCTGGAAGGTATAAATGGTCTACGAGTGGTTGTCTGAGAACCGTCTTCGTATTCATTGCTGCTGCTCACACTACTTTCCATTGTCACTGTTACTCTGACGTTAGATGGTCCGCTTGTACTGGTCGATGGCGGTGACGTTGTCTCTGCCGAAGATGTTGACGACGTCGTAGACTGTCTTCCAATTAATGGCGGTCGTCTACTGAAGCCTGGTAATCGGCTACCTACAGTGCTTGTTACTGCTGTGGACGATGATGTGGCAACTGAGGATGACACCCTCGTCGGGATAATTATGTTTGGTCCTCTAGTATACTTCGGAGGACTTTCGGTAGCTTCAATTTCCGTTGTTTCCAGTCTTCCTCCGGTATACCTTAAAATGGAGGTCATTTTCACACTCGCTCCGGTAGATGAATGGGGAACAGCTACAGAAGATTCCGAGCCTTCCAGAACAACTTCGTTTCCGTTACTATCCAGTGTTGTGATAGCAGTGCTGGACGAGGATCCAGCTGACGTGGAGGTCGGCTGTATCCCATGATTTCTCGTTGGGATTATGGCTGTGAATGTATTTGTCGCAACGATTTTGTTAAGCTCATCAACACTAGCAATCGTATGAATGGTTTTTGATGCGGAAGACTTCGTAGCAGACTTAAACAGCTCGTCATCCGGTCGCAAGAGATTAGGCCTGTGTAGGTTATTGTTAACAGGTCTGTATCTTATCGGACCACTGCTCGGCAGCTCAAGAACAGGCGCTTGCAGTCTGTTGCTGTCTATTGGAGGCGGTTCCATTTCCGTTTTTGGAGGAACTGGCTCATTTTGCATGAGTGGAGGAACATGCTGCAATGTTGCAGGAAGTCCTGCAAAAATTGACGGTCGTCCTCCATGAGGAGGTGGTTGTCTTCCTCCTGGCGGTGGCTGTGGCAATGGAGGTCTTCTATGGCTTGCAGTAGGCGGCCGGAATAAGTTCCCATTGTTAACTAAATGCCCTCCTATCGTAATCGGCCTAGGATTATTGTCTGCCGGCTTCGGCGAAGGACCTGCAGTTGGCTGGAACTTTATTGGTGGACCGGTATACGTATGCTGACCTCCTTCATCATCCGGAGATATCACGTTGTTCTTATCATCCTCCTCCATTTCATCTTCTTCGTAATACTCCGAGTCCTGCTCGATATAGGTTGACTCCCGAATTCCGTTATTATTCGCGTTCGAGTTCACCGCTATCGCATTTGAGTCCGATGCATGTGGCGTCTCCTTTCCTGGATTAGTTGTCGTTCTCTCCCTGCTACTACTACCTCTAGTTGAAGTTGAATTATCAGAGTCCTTCGGGAGCAGAATTATTGGGTCATCAACACCCCCATTTCCCTTATCCGCGTTAGGATTCAACGGTATAGTTTTCTTATTTGGGTCAAATGCATTTGCCTGATATTCCAGTTCCGGTCTTTCCTTAGAATTTAGAAGAGGAGGTGGTAGCATTGTTCTTGTGGGCTCCCTGCTGCTATTTGGATTAAATGGGATTCTGCCACCAGGTCCTCCTTGGGGAGGTCTTGATTGTGGGCGACGGAAGAAATTTGTGAGCATTTCTAAAGGTCCTGGGCGCCGCGAGTTATTTGGTGGTAGAGGATGAGCCGGTGTGGATGGCAAATATTGGCCGTTTTTCTTTCCCTCCGCTGAATTTTTTATTGTGCTGGTGGGAGAGCTTTTGGATGGATGAGCAGGCGGAATTTCCAGATAAGCGTCTTCATCGTATGTCGAGTCGTACTCTTCAGAGTAGACCTCGTCATACTCATCTCCTTTCTTGATTGGTCTGCTGAGCGATGATTTCGGGGTAGTTGAGCTATGAGTAACTTTCGAGTGTTGCTCGGATGATGAGCCGAGTTCCTCGTCTGAAATGGCTTCGAGTACATCTGGCATAAGAGGGTTGGGTCTTCTCTGTCTTCCTGGAAGTTTCATGATCTCCTTATTTTTTATTTTAAGTTGGTCCATGCTTTCAGCATCGTCATAGAATGAAGGCATTCCATCTTGAGGGGCAGGACGGCGGGTGGATCCACTAATCATATCTAATGTGGGGTCTGGCCTACGTCTGTTTCCACCAGAGAGATCATCAGGCCCTGGTCGGAATGTTGTTGGTTTCATAACGTCGCCCCTGAAAGTTGTTGGATTTGGCTCCTCTGATGTCGTTCCCATTTTGTTGTGGAATGTGACATCAAATCGAGGTCGGTAAGTTGTTGGACCTGGCAGCTCCAAAATGTCATTCTCAGTTGGGGACGATGTGTCGATATCCGACTCGTTGTTAGCACCGCCTCTCATATGCGCTGGACGATTTGTAGATGAGCTGCTCGGTCTGTATCTATTCAGATAAGAAATGTTCCTTCGATGATCATCATACGGAGATTTGATAAGTTGGTCACTTGCCGGGTCCACGATAGTATCCCGCTCTTCTGTTCCACTGTAATATTGCGCAAAGTCTCCCTGCCCAGTACTGAAAAAGTGGTCTGCGTCAATAGGATCCTTGTGAACTGGATGGTGGTTCGGATGATTTGCGAAACTTGAAGTCTGATTTGCTTCAGAACTTGCTGCTCCAACAGACAGCTCATCTTCCAGGTCATCGTCTTCGTACTCTGAGGAATCTCCAAGGTCGTCTTCATCCTCAGTTTGGAAAACTTGCGGTCGCTTTGTTGTCCTCAAAGTTGTACTTGAATGCCTATGCGGTAGAATAAGATCAGGCCCTTGAGTGGGTACTGAATTGTTCGGTTTATTAAAGTTATTCTTGAAATCCTCCAAAAACTCTTGCAGATCATTAACTGTCGGACTAACAAGCCAACTGTCAACAAGTGTGTCAGTTGGATCCGGCTTCGTAAGATTGGCAGTTTTGGATGGAGTGGGTGTAGTAACATAACGGTTTCTATTCCTCCAAGTGACAAACCGATTCGTTGTGGCCTCGTCTTCATTCGGTCCGTAATTAGTTGTTGGGAATGGTGTCGTAGTACTAAACTTTCGAATGAACAGCTTTGCAATGGACGCCCGATTAGTTGGATTCTGGAAACCGGTTGGAGGAGCAGGCGTTGTGCTGGATGGGATTGTTGTTGTACGCCGGTAGTATGGAGCCACAGGTCTCGTTGGAATTTCTTTAATGACAAGTTTTGGAAATTGAGTTGTCACCCCGTAAGAAGACTCACCTGCCCCGTTAAAGTCAATTGGAGTGGGTGTAGTAGTAGTCGTTGGTGGCTCCATTTCCTCTTGCTGAACTATGTACACTGTAGATGGTCGCTGGCGGTGTGGAGCAAGGTGCTGCGTAGGAGGGAAAGATAAAGGAGGTGACGGTGGTATCACATGAATGTCTGTAGCTTCATCGTCCCCGTGACTAGGATAGCGTTGGGGTGAGGGCGAGCTCGAAATTTCATTCTCGTGAACTCCATGTCCATACACGTTTACATTTCCGTACGTTCCTGAAGAGGGAGGATTTCTGTTTTTGTTTTCATCCAAGTAGGAGTAGCTCAACGGATTGTTTCCACCCAGGGGCGGCCAGTGAGGCTTTCTAGTTGGGATCATCTTTTTGAACTCATTCTTGAACTCGTGCTCGTACGGATTCTCAGCTGATTCCTCGTGACTTTGGTCATGTTGATCCAAATTGATACCAAATTTGTCGGAAGGTTGTCCTGCAACACCCGGTGGTGGCCGCAGAGTTGGTAAGTTGCTGAAACTGCTGAGCGTGTGCTCCTCCTCAGGGAGCTCGTCATCTTCAATTAGTGGCCTGTCGATGTCGAAATGGGGAGCGTCGTGGTGACTATTCTCATCACTATTCAGAGGTCGGAATGGACCTTCTCCGGCATTATGAGGATGAAATGAGATGTCTGGCCGTCGACTAGAGAAGCTGCTTTCTTTGTATGGATTTGGTGTTGGTTTCGGCAGCCTCATTCCGAAAACGTCTTTGAACACGTGATCTTCCTCACTGGCTTCGGTGTCTTCGTGATGATGCTGATTAGTATGATGAGGAAATATATTAAATGTATTTTTCGGCATGTCCGGTGGAGACATGTGAATTGATGGGGGAGACGGTCTAGGAGGTCGTCCAACATTTTCTTCACTGAACATGACATGAGAACTTTCTGCATGGTGAGTAGGTCGACGTGGCGGAAGTGGCGGTTTCAGGTTGATAATTTCGCCAGAATTCCTAAACGGGTGGAGAGGCTTTGGCCAGTCCTCCTTGGAGCTGTGGTGGCTTCCTCGTGGAGGTGGCATAAATGGTCGCTTGTAGTTCAGCGGAGGACGATTATTATGTCCATGTTCGTTTCTGACTCTGTGTGGGAGAATGATTCCATCTGTAGGAGGAACAGGGCGGAGAAGTGGTATTTCCGGAATGGATTTTCGAGGAGGATGATCAAAGTCGGGAATGTCATTTGCTCCATCGGAATAGTCTGGCCTTCTATCGCCTCCAGGTCTTCGGTCCCTTTCGCCGGAGCCAGGTCCGCGATATGGAGGGCCAGGTCTTAATGGAATGGCTGGACCTGCCTTTGGAGGTTGGTCCAAAGCAGGCCTTCCATTTATAATGTTGCTGATGGGCCGTAAGATAAAATCCGTTTTTCCTTCGGGTAAATCCGATGGAGAGTGCTCTCGTGGTGGACCGTTGATCACGCGTAAGTTCGGATCCTTCAGTGTGTACTCTCCATTTTTATGCAGGTCATTTGATTGCGAGAAAATATTTGGAAGACGGTCATTTGGTGGCTTAAAGTTGAAGTTGTGCTTTGGAGGGAAATCGTAGTCCGGCGAGAGGTAGCCTCGTCCTGGTGGGACTCGATCCCGATCCCTTTCCAAACTTACTGGTCGCTGATTCTGATCCTTAGCGTGGGACGTAACCGGTCTCCTGGGAATTCTGTCGTCGATTGGTGCCGAATCCCTATCTCTGTCCCTTTCCCTATCCTTCATAGGAACGTAGATGGGATCAGAATGTTGAATAATTGGTCTTCTGTTGCCATCCTTTGACGGTGGATGACGGTGAAATATGGGCCGATCCCTATCTCTTTCCCTCTCCCTCTCCCTACCACCTCCTTTTAAGCTCGAACCGGAATGGGATGTGTCATTTCGCGCTAGAGGAAGTAGCGATCCTTTCATAAAATTTCCAGCCATTGAGTTAAACCAAGGCCCCAGTTTTGTCAGGGAAGAGGCTCCCAATCCTCCTAAACCAATAGCTCCCAGCTTAAGCAGTGGCTTCCAATCAATGCCAGCTGTAGAAGATGCTACAGGACCACTTCCAGGAGCGGGAATTATTCCAGGTCCTAATGCAGGGAACGTTATACTACTCTTGCTTGGTCCAGGGGCTGGATACTGGTCGCGGTCATCTTGCGGACGCTGCTCCACACTCTCACTTGATACGTCGTCTTGTTCACTCTCTTTCTTATTCTCACTTACATTATCGCTCTCATCTGAAACAGAGTCTTGGCCTAGAATGTCTAAGTGCGGTACTTTCAGATTGTACACTTTTGTAGACGCCTCCCCCGATTCCTCCTCGATTCCTCCATTTGAGCCAAACACAGGTCGGCTCGTTTGTTTCTTCTTTTTCTTGTTTGGCCTCAAGCTCGTAGTATACTTTGTCCTTGGAGGGAATGCAGGAATGGGTGCGTTTGTTATTGGAACAAAGCTCTCTAATATTTCCGGCTCTTTCGGCTCATCTGGATTGTGAGTGTGATCCTCCTCTCTATAATCAATATCCGTTTCCACCACAGGCCCCTGTCCGCTTCCATCATGGATAGTGATCTCATCCACTATTGGACCTTCTCCTGATCCCGAGCCGGAGCCAGAGCCATCAATAAATAAGTCGTCCACTGACAAATTGTGGATTTGCATGTCACCCCCTAGAAGATCATCTTCTCCGTGGTCAAAAAGATTAAAAGTTATGTTTTTATTCACTTGCAGAGTTTCCGGGAAGAAGTCTACGCTTGGACTTTGCACTACAACAGGGACCAAGTGACTTGTCG